>CAKNXH010061724.1:68455-120863 GCA_932178445.1 Andricus quercusramuli
TCAAAAATTAGCCTATAAATATAAAAATTTGTACATAAGGGTTTTTGTGGTCGCTGATTACGAATCTGGAGTCAGATTTTCAAATTTCAAAATGGCGAAAACTACTAAAGTAAAAACTATGATCACACTTTTTTGACCATGGCCGCCCCAAGCATGTCCGCTTCTCCGATTTCTCGCTCGAGCGCTACCCCCACCACTTTAGCGTCAGTCGCGATCGATGCATTTCATAGCTGACGCTCCACGCAGTCGAGGGGGACGGCGCTTAGAGTGGGGGTTTATGGCTTTTTGGAATTATACTCCCCTACAGCCGTGAAAACGGTCATGCTCGGAGCTTGGACTGTACAAAGCACTATCTGCAAAAGTTTGTTTTACTCATGCATTCTATTGATATAATTATAAACCAATTCAATATCTGGCCCAAAAAATTACATGAAAATATGTAATTTATGTGAAAAATCCCATATTTGACAACTATTTCGAGTTTTTAACATCTAAGACTAGATGCAAATTCAGCGACCTCAAAAACCCCTATACAAGTAGTGCTAGCTGAAATAATTAAATTTTGTGAAGTTTTCTTACGATAAGGCCGCCATATTGGGTCCGCCATTTTGAATGTCTGAAATCCAAAAATGGATTCGTATTCAGCGACCTGAAAAACCCCTATGCAAGTAATACCAGCTGAAATAATTGAATTTTGTGAATGTTTGTTACGATAAGGCTGCTATATTGGATCCACCATTTTGAATGATCAAAATCTGACACTGGATTCGTATCCAGCGACCTCAAAAACCCCTATATAAGTAATACCAGCTGAAATAATTGAATTTTGTGAATTTTTCTTACGATTAGGCCGCCATATTGGATCCGCCATTTTGAATTTCTGAAATCCAAAACTGGATTCGTATTCAGCGACCTCAAAAACCCCTATACAAGTAATACCAGTTGAAATAATTGAATTTTGTGAATTTTTCTTACGATAAGGCCGCCATATTGGATCCGCCATTTTGAATTTTCAAAATCTGACACTGGATTCGTAATCAGCGACCTTGAAAACCCCTGTATATCAAATATCAGTAAATTTTGTTGTAAAATAAGCTCATAGCCGAATTTAATTGAAAATCTCTACATTCATTGTTGTTAATTGTTTATAACTAATTATATATAGTGATCCTCTAAATTTTGAGCCGAGAAACTTGTTCTCTATGCATCCCTTATTCAATGACAAAAGATTAGAGCCATCTAGAGCTTAAATTATTCAAGCTATAAAGAAAAAACCGAGGAAAACTAGGGTGCCACCATAGTGGCACCTGCCCCTGAAAGGGTTAAGTCTCTAAATAAACCGTTCAAATAACTAGAAATAATTGAAATCCTTCAAATCTTGTGAAATTTCTTTCAGTACCTTAAAGTCTTTGGAATTACAAGGAATGCTTTGAAATTTAATTTACAGTCAAACCTCGTTTATCGGGACACTCATTTATCGTGATCTTCACTTATCGAGATCTTGCAACCTCGTTTATCGGGACATCTTGTTCCCCTTCCAACCACCGCTCCTTATACATTAGCACTTGAGGTGGGGTAAGGAGAGAGTCTGGTGGGAGTAGCGGGAATTTAAAATTCTTTTTGATCATTCGCGATCAAACCTGACATAACCCGTAAATAACAACACAGCAAGGTGTCATGGCAACCCGTCTTGAGGCTGGCGGTAGTAGTGGGAGGTCCCTCCGAATCCCGATAAACGAGGTGTTTACATTTCGACGGCGTCCCGATAAACGAGGTTTGACTGTAATTTAATTTTCAATGTTCTCTAGAAATCCCCTAAAATCGAGCTGCAATCATTAGAAATCCTACCAAATTCTTTGAAATCCCTTGATATTTTTTAAAACTCTTGAAATTCTCTAGAATCTATTAAAATAGCTTAAGGTATTATCAGAATGAAGAAGTTTTCTCAAGAATGTTTACAAATTAGGAATATAGATTCATTAAAGTGCTACCTATTTAATAGTCTCTGCAATTGGAAAGAAGTTGACTGTTCCAAAGTTAAGATAAGTGAATTTGAAGTGAGCACCGTGTGCATGTGAGCCCTATTACAGGTTATAGAAAATGCTACACAGTTTACCTTAGCGTCTAAACTTTTCTTATAATTTTTTTATTTAGAGGTTCTCAAAGAGGTTCTGTGAAAATTTCAGAATTTTTTGCCATATAGGCTGTGAATTAGAGCCCGAAAAATATAAAAGAATTGAGAGGTGCGGTAACATTTCTTTTCTTTCTTTCTTTTTCCTAAGGGTGTAACGACCATGACAGTTAGATACGAACCCGTTGAAGAGTTTTAAAATTCTGGAAAACTGTTAAACTAAAATATGTACACAAATAGTATGTAATGCGTTCAACTTTTGACAAATAAGTGGAGAGGCCAGGCCTCCATGCAATCTCAGGCATGCATAAAAGTATATACTTCGAAGTGTGCGTAGAAATCTCTCTAATGTTTATCGACAAGGTCAAACTAGTTATTAAACTAACAAAACAACTTGTATCTCTGAATTTCTTACATAATTTGTAACACAAATAACAAAAACCTGAACATTCGCGAAAGCCATCAAACTTGCTTTTTTGACAGTTTGTAACCAAACCTAACATTAGTTGGTACCTTTACCAACAAAAAAAGTTACTCTTTTTGGCTCCTCTCAGAATTTCTGTTACATAACTTGTAACAAAAGTAACAAGAAACTGAAAGCTTGAAGGCTCATCCACATATAGTGAGAGGCATATAGATATTGATGCCCCTGTGAAAAACTAGATTTACTATCTCATCTAGAAATTATCGTATTACAACGAACAACGTAACCTTCCCAGGGGCTTCTTTCAGGGCGACGCCATGAGCCTCCTGCCCTTTTGCATCACACTTCTGCCACTAACTCTCGCACTACGCAATTCTCCTGGGTACCTCTGCAGCAACACTAATCATCGCGAGCATAACATGACTCATGTATTTTATATGGATGACATGACGATTTATGCTTCTGGTTAAAAGCAGATTCAAAGTGCTTTAAATATCGTCGAGAGGTACACAGAAGAGATTGGTATGAACTTTGGATTGGACAAGTGTGCCAAGATTAATCTGATGCAAGGACGAGCGTTCACGACATAACACCAGTAGAGCAGTCTCTCCGAAGCAGATATAACCGACGTCTTCGACAGATTTGGTAATCCAACTTGTCGGCGTTACAAGGTATCTGCGGCTTGAAGCGCGAGCTTGCGGCCCTTGATATCAATATGTTTAAGATCAGGCATATGCATTAGAGCTTGCATATCAATACGTGCGTTTCGCGATCATACACCCCAAGCCGTCAAGGCGGGCGCGGACTTCTTAATCCCCAATGTCTTCATAGCAAAACTGTTCTGGGTACAACATAAATCGTTGCAAATGGATAAGATCCTCTTCTAAAAATGGTCAGGAAACACGAGATGATTATCAAAGAAGCGTTCCTTCACAAAGCCGCGGAACAGGCGGCCGAAACCCTTGTCCTGAATTTAACATAAGAAACGAAAAGAGTGCATTACTCCATCTAGATGCCTTACTTCTAAAAGCCCAAGTGAGGAAAGCAGAGGTTAAAATATTCCGCCAACAGCTCCTCGACAAGAAAGTCTACGGAAACTTTCACAAAAATGGACATCAGCCCTTCTCAAAGAAGCAAGCTTTTGCTTTCCTTAGATTAGCAGGGCTTAATTCAGGTACGGATAGTTTCATTTTCATGTGCCAGGACGATGTCATCTCCACCTAAATAATCAATTAAAATGAAAAAAATAAATTATAATCAAATATAAAATCAATTAAATTAATTAGTGAAATTAGTGAAACTTCTCCTCGCTTTTAGAAAATACTTCATCACTTCCGGTCGCATGTTTTAAATAAATGTTTCGACAGTTTTTTGAGTAGTTTTTCTATCGAGGATGCAAGAGGCAAAGTTTCACATTGGCGATCTTTTATCTATTTCAAAAAAAAATTGCTAAATATCACAAGCATGACTAAAGTACTCAAACCCCCTGCGATGTTCAGGAAATAATGTACCACTTCTGGTTACATAATTAAGGTTTGTGTTACCAAAGCATTATCGATAGCTTTTGACCGAAAAATGAAAAGAAATTTGTCTGATCTTGACGGCGAAGTGCTACTTGTAGAAAAAAATTGCTAAGCGTCTGAGAAGCTATTAAGTTTGTTTACTCTTCCTTAATTCTACCAAAAGGTGGATTATTTTCGGCCGGATTGTTAACTCATAAGGTACTTTTACCATGTTTGTTTGGAGAACTTTTAGTTAGGGATTCGAATTGTAGGAATTGAACTTTGCTCGCTATGTTTGAAGCAGTGAGATTACACTGGTGAAGTAGATACGCATGAATGTTAAGTGAAAATTTGACTCATTTTTAGAGAAATGCCCTTGATGGGCAAAGAAATTTTCAAGAGAAAAAGTTTGCTAGGTTTCGCCAATGTTTATAATTGTTTTTACTTTTGTTACAAAGTATGTAACAAAATCCCTGCGAGGATAGGAGAGGCACTTTTTATTGTAAAGGTTTCATGTTATTTTAGGCTTACTAACAAATTTTCAAGAAAGTTAGGTTGCTGGGTTTCGCGAATGTCCAGTTTTTTGTTACTTATGATACAAGCTAGGTGATAGAAACTCTGTAAGCAATCGAAAAGAGTGTCTTTTGGTGTTAAGACATAGGGTTTTGTTATCCAAATCTTAGTAAAAAGTTTTTCAAAGAGAAAGTTTCCTAGGTTTCGCAAATGTTCAAAAACTGGAAAGGGTGACTTTCGTTGTTAGAAAGTGTGTTTTTAAAATTTTTGTAATAAATTTTTAAGGAAAAAAGTATTTCTTGGTTTCGCAAAGGCTGACATTTTTTATAACATTTTTTATTAGAAGTAATATAACAGAAATTCTAAGAGGAATCAGAAGAAGTGACTTTCGTTGTTAGAAAATGTGTTTGTTTTTAAATTTCAGTAACAAATATTCAAGAAAGAAAGTTTGTTATATTTGGCAAAGGTTGAGATTTTTGGTAACCTTTGTTAGAAGTTATGTAACAGAAATTCTGAAAGGATTCGATCCGAAAAGGCTGACTTTTCTTGTTAGAAAATATGTTTTTTTTTTTAAATTTTGGTAACAAATTTTTAATAAAGAAAGTTTTCTGGGTTTTGCTTGTGTTGAGTTTTTTTTAGTTGGAATGGAAGCTTCTAATATGTCCCCTAAGGGTTTACATTTTTCTTGTATCTCTTCCCTATTCCTTCACACACACTCCCACGCACTTACTTGGTGGTGGGAGGGGGACCTACAGTTTAAGGTGGGTTCCGAACCATCAAGAGCAACAGCCTTAAGTACTTAGAGAACCTTTTTCTCTAGAGATACCGGTCCCACGACTCTCCGGAGATAAACAACTCCCTTAACCCCCACGACTATCGTCCCACTGGTAAAGGTGTTTTTTAAGCCTCGGTGGCTTAGGCGATAGTTGCGTCAGACTTCCGTGCAGCTGGACTGGGGTTCGATCCCCGAGTCGGTTCCAATGGAAATTTTTCTACGTACTTCTGCCGATGCTTTGGTGGTTGCGAACCAACCTTAAACTGTATGTCACCTCAGAAAAAGCTGGCTAACATCCAAAGATTAAATGGGGTCCATGTCAAGCCTTGTGGAGCTTATCCTTGGGGGTCACTAGTCGCTTTTGAGAAAACTCCAAAATTAGTCAGCGATCTCCTCACGTAGAGGCCACATGTCGAGGGAAGTAGCGCACGGTAGGTCGCTGATCGATTTCGAGTAATGACACACACACACACACACGCGCGCGCGCATTCACTTACGTAACACCTAAGGCAGTGCTTCGAATCAGTGTATCTAAACTGATGACCTGAGAGGGTTCGCTCCGTCCACCCTAGCCTAGCCGTATTCCCTCCACGGCCTGCTAGGGAGGCTGCCGGATAGCAGAGTGGATGAGGATCACTGTGCCGTGCCAAGAAGGACGTCATTTACTGTGCGATGTGGCACGCCTGGTATCTGAGAGGTTTATTTCCAGGGAAACAACGAAATCCAACGAGATCTAAAATACTCGATGAAGGTGGCCGAATTCGGTGTACTACCTTGAGAATAAACACGGATGTTGCAGAATAGGCTTTATAGATTGAGCGCCATGGAGGACCTCACGTGTTGTGTTATTTTAATTTTGCCAACAAACTTTAAAGAAAGAAATCTATCAAAATTACTTTCTTCAAAATTTGTTGGCAAAATTAAAATAACACAACACCTTTGTTGTTGTTGATTTTAGTGTGGGCGGGGGCCGTGAGGTCCTCCATGGCACTCAAGCTATAAAGCCTATTCTGCAACATCCGTGTTTATTCTCAAGGTAGTACACCGAATTCGGCCACCTTCATCGAGTATTTTAGATCTCGTTGGATTTCGTTGTTTCCCTGGAAATATACCTCTCAGGTGCCAGGCGTGCCACATCGCACAGTAAATGACGTCCTTCTTGGCACGGCACAGTGATCCTCATCCACTCTGCTATCCGGCAGCCTCCCTAGCAGGCCGTGGAGGGAATACGGCTAGGCTAGGGTGGACGGAGCGATCCCTCTCAGGTCATCAGTTTAGCTACACTGATTCGAAGCACTGCCTTAGGTGTTACGTAAGTGAATGCGCGCGCGTGTGTGTGTGTGTGTGTGTCATTACTCGAAATCGACCAGCGACCTACCGTGCGCTACTTCCCTCGACATGTGGCCTCTACGTGAGGAGATCGCTGACTAATTTTGGAGTTTTCTCAAAAGCGACTAGTGACCCCCAAGGATAGGCAAAACAAGGCTTGACATGGACCCCATTTAATCTTTGGATGTTAGCCAGCTTTTTCTGAGGTGACATACAGTTTAAGGTTGGTTCGCAACCACCAAAGCATCGGCAGAAGTACGTAGAAAAATTTCCATTGGAACCGACTCGGGGATCGAACCCCAGTCCAGCTGCACGGAAGTCTGACGCAACTATCGTCTAAGCCACCGAGGCTTAAAAAACACCTTTACCAGTGGGACGATAGTCGTGGGAGTTAAGGGAGTTGCTTATCTCCGGAGAGTCGTGGGACCGGTATCTCTAGAGAAAAAGGTTCTCTAAGTACTTAAGGCTGTTGCTCTTGATGGTTCGGAACCCACCTTAAACTGTAGGTCCCCCTCCCACCACCAAGTAAGTGCGTGGGAGTGTGTGTGAAGGAATAGGGAAGAGATACAAGAAAAATGTAAACCCTTAGGGTACATATTAGAAGCTTCCATTCCAACTAAAAAAAACTCAACACAAACAAAACCCAGAAAACTTTCTTCAATAAAAATTTGTTACCAAAATTAGAAAAAAAACATATTTTCTAACAAGAAAAGTCAGCCTTTTCGGATCGAATCCTTTCAGAATTTCTGTTACATAACTTCTAACAAAGGTTACCAAAAATCTCAACCTTTGCCAAATATAACAAACTTTCTTTCTTGAATATTTGTTACTGAAATTTAAAAACAAACACATTTTCTAACAACGAAAGTCACTTCTTCTGATTCCTCTTAGAATTTCTGTTATATTACTTCTAATAAAAAATGTTATAAAAAATGTCAGCCTTTGCGAAACCAAGAAATACTTTTTTCCTTAAAAATTTATTACAAAAATTTTAAAAACACACTTTCTAACAACGAAAGTCACCCTTTCCAGTTTTTGAACATTTGCGAAACCTAGGAAACTTTCTCTTTGAAAAACTTTTTACTAAGATTTGGATAACAAAACCCTATGTCTTAACACCAAAAGACACTCTTTTCGATTGCTTACAGAGTTTCTATCACCTAGCTTGTATCATAAGTAACAAAAAACTGGACATTCGCGAAACCCAGCAACCTAACTTTCTTGAAAATTTGTTAGTAAGCCTAAAATAACATGAAACCTTTACAATAAAAAGTGCCTCTCCTATCCTCGCAGGGATTTTGTTACATACTTTGTAACAAAAGTAACAAAAAATATAAACATTGGCGAAATCTAGCAAACTTTTTCTCTTGAAAATTTCTTTGTCCATCAAGGGCATTTCTCTAAAAATGAGTCAAATTTTCACTTAACATCCATGCGTATCTACTTCACCAGTGTAATCTCACTGCTTCAAACATAGCGAGCAAAGTTCAATTCCTACAATTCGAATCCCTAACTAAAAGTTCTCCAAACGAACATGGTAAAAATACCTTATGAGTTAACAATCCAGCCGAAAATGATCTACCTTTTGGTAGAATTAAGGAAGAGTAAACAAACTTAATAGCTTCTCAGACGCTTAGCAATTTTTTTCTACAAGTAGCACTTCGCCGTCAAGATCAGACAAATTTCTTTTCATTTTTCGGTCAAAAGCTATCGATAATGCTTTGGTAACACAAACCTTAATTATGTAACCAGAAGTGGTACATTATTTCCTGAACATCGCAGGGGGTTTGAGTACTTTAGTCATGTTTGTGATATTTAGCAATTTTTTTTTTGAAATAGATAAAAGATCGCCAATGTGAAACTTAGCCTCTTGCATCCTCGATAGAAAAACTACTCAAAAAACTGTCGAAACATTTATTTAAAACATGCGACCGGAAGTGATGAAGTATTTTCTAAAAGCGAGGAGAAGTTTCACTAATTTCACTAATTAATTTAATTGATTTTATATTTGATTATAATTTATTATTTATTTTTTTTATTTTAATTGATTATTTAGGTGGAGATGACATCGTCCTGGCACATGAAAATGAAACTCTCCGTACCTGAATTAAGCCCTGCTAATCTAACGAAAGCAAAAGCTTGCTTCTTTCAGAAGGGCTGATCTCCATTTTTGTGAAAGTTTCCGTAGACTTTCTTGTCGAGGAGCTGTTGGCGGAATTTTTCAACCTCTGCTTTCCTCACTTGGGCTTTTAGAAGTAAGGCATCTAGATGGATTAATGCACTCTTTTCGTTTCTAATGTTAAATTCAGGACAAGGGTTTCGGCCGCCTGTTCCGCGGCTTTGTGAAGGAACGCTTCTTTGAAAATCATCTCGTGTTTCCTGACCATTTTTAGAAGAGGATCTTATCCATTTGCAACGATTTATGTTGTACCCAGAACAGTTTTGCTATGAAGACATTGGGGATTAAGAAGTCCGCGCCCGCCTTGACGGCTTGGGGTGTATAATCGCGAAACGCACGTATTGATATGCAAGCTCTAATGCATATGCCTGATCTTAAACATATTGATATCAAGGGCCGCAAGCTCGCGCTTCAAGCCGCAGATACCTTGTAACGCCGACAAGTTGGATTACCAAATCTGTCGAAGACGTCGGTTATATCTGCTTCGGAGAGACTGCTTTACTGGTGTTATGTCGTGAACCCTCGTCCTTGCATCAGATTAATCTTGGCACACTTGTCCAATCCAAAGTTCATACCAATCTCTTCTGTGTACCTCTCGACGATATTTAAAGCACTCTGAATCTGCTTTTAACCAGAAGCATAAATCGTCATGTCATCCATATAAAATACATGAGTCATGTTATGCTCGCGATGATTAGTGTTGCTGCAGAGGTACCCAGGAGAATTGCGTAGTGCGAGAGTTAATGGCAGAAGTGTGATGCAAAAGGGCAGGAGGCTCATGGCATCGCCCTGAAAGAAGCCCCTGGGAAGGTTACGTTGTTCGTTGTAATACGATAATTTCTAGATGAGATAGTAAATCTAGTTTTTCACAGGGGCATCAATATCTCTATGCCTCTCACTATATGTGGATGAGCCTTCAAGCTTTACAACAGACAGCTGATAACTCTATGAGAGGTTGAATCGAAAGCTTTTCGGTCGGCAATCCAGGCCATCGAAAGGACACGCTGATAGGCTGCTGCGTCTTTGCAGACGCATCTGTTAATTAGCAGGTTCTCTCGGCAGCCTGCTACACGTGCTTTTGAGCCACGCTGTTCGTACTTCTCTCTCCACACAGGCCCAATTCTTCGAACAATCTAGTCGTTTAGGATAGCTGTAAACGAAAAAAATAGGAGAATAAATAGGAAATATTATGAAAGGAGAAGGAGGTTGGAAGGAATAAACGAAAAAATATCGGGAAAAATTAGGAAAAATTATTTTCAAGAGATAGGACACGGATCCGACAAGAAGAAGGTTTCAGGGCAGGTCAGGGAAAGAGAAGAAGAGATTGAAGTGTTGAATGGTGCTGAAATTGCAATGCAAATTAGGAAGTTAACGAAATGCAAAGTGGCAGGGAAAGATAGAGAATAAAGTTTGGGTATTTGGAGGGGAAGCATTAAAGGAAATGTTAAGAGCACAGTGGGCCCGGCGACCCGGTTCCGTGGCCAAAAGTCGAAAAACACATCAAATTGTACAACAATGAATTACAGGGTCTCTTATATATGGTTTTCGAGGGTGCTGATTCCGAATCTGATCTCAGAATTTCAAAAAACAAATTGGCGTATCCAATATGGCGGACGAGTATTTCAAAAAATTATTGGATCTACTTCAAACGTGGTATCTGTGAGGTTTCGAGGGCGCTGACTCCAAGTCTGAAGTCAGAATTTCAAAAAACAAAATGGCGGATCCAATATGGCAGACGGGTATATAAAAAAATTATTGAATCTACTTGAAACGTCGTATCTATGGGTTTTCGAGGACGCTGACTCCAAAACTGACGTCAGAATGTCAAAAACCAACATGGCAGATCCAATATGGTGGAAGAGTTTCAAAAAATTATTGGATCTACTTGAAACGTGGTATCTACGGATTTTCGAGGGCGCTAATTACAAATCTGGAGTCAGAATTTAAAAAAAGAAAAAAAAATTGGTGGATTTAATATCGAGAAAGAAAATATTTTAAAGTATTTAAAAAATGATCTACTTTTGTCCGCAGTTAGCTTATGACAAGTTACCAGAGCGTATCACAAAGGTATTTAAATTTTTATTTGTTTTTATTTTTTTGTGTTCATGCTTTTTTTATTTATTTTTTCATTTTAATTTTTAATTATAAAAACTGTAACTTTGGATAAGATTTCGAAGCAGAGTGAACACTGGAAAACAAGTAAAAAGCACAGCGAAACATCAGACGTGTGCGTGCCTGCGTACGTGGTGGCTCGCGTAACTAAGCCAGACATGTCAGTTCTTGGCACTCGGACGCTGACTCTATTACTTGCGATTATTATATTATTTTTGAAAACGGGAAAAAGTGGCCACCCCTACAGTGAAGTATACATTATAGTAAACACATTGGTATTTTAAAATTTTGGATATGTTGCGTTATCTCGTGTTATTGGCGAATGAAAGAAAGTATTTTACCAAAGTACTGAATAGTTTCTAACATCAATGTGGCAGAAATTTTATCCAAATTTTTTTTATTTACTCAACTTTTTTTAAAAACTTCTATGTAACTAAGGGTGATAAAGCAAAAAGAACTATTAAAAAAATTAACGGATCAATAACTATATTAAATGTTTGAACGAAGAACACATGAAGCATTTTTAAAACATTTTTAACTTTGCATGCCTGACAACGGAGCAGGATTTTATTAATTAAACTATAATTTATGTATAAGATACCCCAATCATCACTGATTACAATGACCAGATTCTTTTGTACAAATTCGACAATTTGAAAAGTGGACTTTTGGCCACAGAACCGGGTCTTCTGGCCCACTGTGAAGAGGGATGAATAAAAATGTACGGAAAGGGATGGCTTCCAGGCAGAGTAGAAGGGAGGTGTAATAGCGCTATTGCATAAGGAAGGAGATAATGGCAATGCAGAAAACTACAATGGTATTACGCTTTTAAGTACGGCATATAAGATATATTCGTTGGTACTAGAAGAGAGGCAGAGTAAAGATGTGGAGAGTAAGAAAATTCTCCCGGACACGCAGGTAGATTTTCGTGAAGGCACAGGTACAATAGATAATATTTATGTATTACGACATGTAGCACATATAGATTTATCAAAGGTGAAAGACAAGATCTATGCTTCCTTCAGGAACTGAAGGGAGTTTTTCCGATAGTAGACTGAGAACTTTTGTAGAGCGTATTAGAGAATGGGGGGAGGAGGGTAGCAGAAATTCAGGTAGATAGGATAAGAGAGATTAACACTGTAACAAAAGATAGGGTAAGGGTAGAGACGATAAAGACAAAGACGTTTTGGACCGATAGGGGACTGAGGCATATCATGATTTTTATTGTACAAATTTTATTGTAGTAACGATAAACTTTATTTTTATAAATACTTATGACTAAAATTCAAACTTATTGGTTCATAAGTCTGATGTTAGTGATCAGTGCTATATAAAAGGGGGCGTCAAAAATTATAATATGGATTATAAGATCATTGGAACATATACATTTGAGTTAAAAAAAGTTTTACGCGTTTCCACCGGCAGCCGGCTTCAAGACGTTTGCTGCGGTTAAGCCTGCAGGAACCGACCTAGGTGGTAACCATATTTCCTACGATTATCACTTTTTCATTTATGTTTATATATATAGGTACATAATTCAATTCCATATAAGATTTGCATACTTTCATTACTCAAATTCGATCAAAACAATGGGGTCGTTGCATGAATGTTAGGCAATATATTTTTTAAATACTGCATAACATTCTGAACATTTTATTTCATTTAAACATTTTTTTGAATACTTCATTGTCGAGATAAAATTTTTTTAAGAAAAGTATCCAAATCCCTATTCAAAAACTCTGTGACCTTGAAACGTCACTTCCCAAAAAGCGCGTAACCAATCAGCATAATGATACATTGACCAACGAAGTATCTAGCAGACAGCTGGCGAAAATTCAATTTACAATTTCTGATAGAGATATTTGTTTACTTAAAACTATCGAAAAGCAGCAGCCAGACGTAACGAAATCTCACTGAAAAAATACAGTTTTGCTTGAAGTATAAAACCTAAATAAAGATAGTCATGAATAATATCATTCAAGTGCGTGAGAATGAGATGTTTCCAAAGATAACCTCAAATTTTAGTTGATCATATGTTCGGAATCACGAGTACACGTTAGTCGGATTTCTTTCGCTTTAAATTTCACAGGTATAATAATAGCAGCCTCTTAAAAAATATGTCTTGTACCTGATTGCAACTGTAATAGCAAAGATAATCCAAACAAAATATTTATAAGGTTCCCTTTGGGCACAAAAGTGAAAAAGAAATGGGCAGAAGCCGTTGGAAGAACCGGTAAAGATACCAAGTTTCATTCAAACTTTTCGCACTGTGACAGTTTACAAAGCCGGGTTTTAGTGAAATTATAGGAATTTTGAAAATTTTTAGGCCCTTTTTTAATTCTAAAAAACGTTTACGATAGGTTATGTTTACTGTTTACGCATTCAATCGCTAGCGGCCATATTATAATCCATCACCAACCGGACAACCACGCTAATCAGAATGAAGTACTTCCTGCAAAGTACTTCCCGCAAAAATTCAAAAAGTATACTTTTCAAACATTAAAAAAAGATTTAAACTTAATTGAAAAAAACTTTCCATCCGTAGTTACATTATTTTTTTGGTGTTCTTTTAATTTTACTAGGAAAAAAAGATATTTGAAAATATCCAACAACCCCATTCTTAAATAATATTTGTGTACACATCCCAATGTATTCGGATACAGAAATGTCCTAGTTTCACCAGAATATCAAATTATTCATCGTCGCGCATGCGCACCGGAAACATATTCGAGATGAAAAGGCTTATTTGTTTTTGACACCCTAACTTCAAATTTTGGACCTAAAATTTTCTTCTCTCAGATTGAGAAATCGCAAAAAGAGAAAATACTAATCATTAGTGGAAAAAATTTCATATGAAATTAAAAAACAAAAATTTAGCAGAATTTACTCCATATTACTACTTAAGACGTTCTCGACTGAGTGTGATGTAATATTAGATAGTAATAAAAGCATATAAACAATTGAAAAACCAAACTTTAAAGGTTTTTTCAAGTATTTAATTCTGAGGGCTTGCAAGCAAAAGAAATCTGTCAATATATGCATAGAATGTGAAGAGGGTTATATTATCAGAAAATTCGGGTCCATTACAACAATAATGAAGGGTTCTTTGTTTAAAACTCATTCTTATAATACATTGTTTTTTGTTTTAGAAATATAAATCTTGTCTTTTTCTGCTGAGTTAAAATTTTGAGACGAAAATTTTAACCATGGACCGACCTATATCTGCGGATATTGTAATCATCACCGGAAATTCTCATCCTGAATTGGCTAATCTGATTGCTGAGTAAGTTTCATATACTACTTTAAGTAATGTAAAATGAAAAAGCCGGATCAATTTCAAATCAGGCAGGTTCTACGGTTCAAGTCGCAGAGTTTCTCGGCCATAAAATGTGCTGTTTTTTAGAGAAAATTACGTGACACGTATTATTCCGATTTGCGAAAATTTTTTTTTTTTACGATCAATACAAATTTAGACACGCTTGGAGTATTAGATGTTTCAAAATAGAAAAAATTCGAACTACATCAAACCGGCTTCATTTCATTAGATTATTACAATTTTTAATATCAAAATTTTCCTTTTTTTGGCTGAGAGATACTGCTGCTTGAAGCGTAGAATTTGCCTGGTTTGAAATGGATCAGGCCTAAACATGGATTCTTTTTTATATCTTGGATTAAAATCCAATCAGTTAGATTGTAAAGCCCCCTGTGCCGGCGTTAGTTCACGAATACGATTATCTTAAGCTTAAAATTGAGATGGCCTTGACAGTCTTTGCATCCGAAAAATTAAATTTTTCACCGACATCCCGCTTTTAGCGAAATCTCGGTAACGAGGCACCGCGGAGAGCACCGACGATCAGGATGTACAGCTTAACAGAATATTATACAAACGTCACAACTTTCTTGTGAAGTCCTTATACCTCTCTTCCTTTTCTTTTTTCTTGACTGTGAAATTGTTATCGGCTAGTGTCATAAATTCGAAAACCAGTGCCGAAAGAATGATCGCATTTTGCCTTTGGACTTACGTCATTCCCACGTGAGGCGGACAACCAGATAGTAAGTGTTCTAGGTACCTTCAGGAGTGAATACTCGAGGTGGATAATGTTTGATGCATTTTCCTTACCCGTGATATTGAAGTCGAGGCCAAGTGTTTCAGCAGCTTTCTCCGCTACTTTCGACAGAAACACTCCGTTGCCATCTTCATGTTTCCTGTCCATTTCAATTAGAGGGTCTCCTCCATTTGCTGTGATATGTGCTTTACCTAGAATGATCCTGTTGTGAAGACATTCGAGGTTAAGCATTGCGCGACCACCTTGACAAAGTAAGATGTAGAGTTGCGGGATGGCCTACTTGAGGTGCAAACTTTCGTTTATGTGCACACGATGTTTTCCAGATGAGATAGTAAATCTGGTTTTCCAAGGGGGCATTAACCTGTCTGCATCTCACTATGTGTGGATGAACCTTCAAGCTTTCCAACAGACATATGATAAGTCACAAATCAAACGCATTCCGGTAGTCAGTCTGCGACATCAACATGTGGCGCTTTTAGAATGCTGTTTCTTAGCGTACGCACCTCTCGATCAGCAGGTTCTTCCGACATCCTGATACGCCTTTATTTGAGCCGCGTTTTTCGTACATCTCTCGCCACACAAGTCCGATTGTCCGAACAATCCTATCATTTAGGATGGCTCTAAAGATCTTATACACCAAAAGCTCTTAATACCATCTGGTCCCGCAGCTGAATAGTTCTTCATGCTCCTCAATACTTTTTTCCCCTCTCCGGTAGTGATAGGTGGGCATTCTTCCTCAGGAGTTATGAGGTCACTGCACAGCTCCTTGAAGCTAGTTATGTTCCTTGTTTCTGCATTCAGTGGTTGCTGGACTTTGTAGTCTTCTCTCCAAAATGCGTCGATCTCTTCTGGTTTGGGCGGGTTGTTCATAGTAACTGGGGGGTCTGGGAAGAGTCGAGCTGTCGCCATTCGAAAGGATCGCTTGGAGGCCTTAGACCTCTGGACTATCACTAGTTTAGTTCATGATGTGGTGTGAGAGCTTTGACTGATTCAAATCGAAGAGTAAAAACGACGATGGATCAAAACAACAAAACGCGCTTGCATCAACTGAACAAGAAGATAGGCTGCGGGCAAGACAGAATGCGTCTCGTATTTGTTGGGTGATTGACTACATAACATCTGGTAGGCCGTTTGCGGATAGTCTGAAAGTTCGCTCATGAATTTAGGACCCACCAGTTTAGTTCAGTTCAGATTTATTGTAATCAATAACGGGCCAGTGCCCGGTCACAAGGGAGTAATAATTGGCTGCTTGTAATTACTATCAGCCTAATACATAATTTTATCCTATTTTAAATTACGTACTAGTTACAATTCTAAAACTTATAAAAATAGACCAAAGGTTCTTATTTTTAAAGCGTTTATCGTATAGAAAAACGAAGTGGCTATGTCGGCTTGAGATTTTAGATCCATAATTTTGTCTAATGATTTCTCTCTAGCAAACAATTCAGGGCGTACGACGTTATAGGCAGGACATTCAATAATAAAATTACTTAACGAATCAGCTTTTCATTTATTGCGCATCAGACATATACTCTCTGAATGAAATTCATACCTTTGACCGTACCATGATATTCTGGCATTCGTAGAATTACTTAGTCTAAGTTGACAGAGAAGTTTTAGTTTGTTGAAATGTATGCCCTTCATCAAATATTCGTTTAATGAGACAATGTTCTTGTGAAAACTAGAATAACTGGTGTTTTGAGCTGCTAAGAGATCTTCATCTCTGAGTTTCCTTGGTAGTTTATACATTATCTCATCAAAAGATTTTTTTACATTTTCTGGATTCTGACTAGCGAATACATATTTAAAACCTGATTGAGATAGGATGTTCTCGAGTTGAGATGCTCCGTTAAAGGATCCCGCACACATCGATGGAAAATATGGTCCCGGTCAAATTGGCTGAAACTGTTGTATGATGCAGTTTATAATATCCTGATCAAATAAAGTCCTTAGACACCGGGTCCAAAAAACGTCAGGTTTCGAGATAGGAAGGACCAAATGTCACTTTTCATGGACGCGAAAGGAGTTCCACGGACCCTCGAGGAGATGGCATGAAATAACATGTCATACGACATGGCATGAATTGACACATAACGTGACATGGCATGGCATGACACATCACATGACATGAAACATGACACATTACATGGCACATGAGATGACATTACATGACACGAGACATAAAAAAATGACACATAACATTACATGACACATGGCATGGCACGACATGATACAGCGCATGACATGACATGACACGAAATGACACATGACGTTACATGAAATGGCATGACATTACACATGGCATGACACATAGCATGACACATGAGATGACATGGCATGACATGACACATGTGCTGTGTGTCATGCCAAGCCATTTCATGTAACGTCATGTATCATTTCGTGTCATGTTATGTGTCGTGTCACACATGACAGGATATGTAACATGATATGGCACACAACATGACATGACATGACACATGAAACAAGACACATGACATAAGACTCATGATACACGACATGACATATGACACATGACTTAATATGTCATATGACACATGATATGGCATGACATGACATTTCATATCATGTGTCGTGTCATGTGTCGTGTCATTTTATGTGTCATGTCGTGCGTCATCTTATGTATCATGTCGTGTCTCATCTTATGTGTCATGCCATGTGTCATGTCGTGTATTATGTCATGTGTCATCTCATGTCCTGTGTCATGTCATGTGCCATGTCATGTCATGTGTCATGTCATGTGTGATGTCACGTGCCATGTCATTTCTTGCTATGTCCTAAAGGGTCCATGGTCCTCCTCTTGCGTCCATGAAAATTGACATTTGGTCCCTCCTATCTCGAAACCTGGCGTTTTTCGGACCCAGAGTCTAAGGACTTTATTTTATCAGGATATTATAAAATACATTATACCACAGTTTCAGTCAATTTGACCAGGACCACATTTTCCATAGATGTGTGCGGGGTCCTTTCAAAGTATTTGATTTCAATGTATTCCACTGAAGCAACTTCCTATAACATTTTTTTGTCAGCCTCTCCTCTTGTATTTCTAAAAGTCTTCTTCACCACCTTGAAGCCCTAGCTACGCACTCGTGCTTAAGTTTTAGTCTATTTGTTTCTAGTCTTACCATGTAGTCTAGGGTATTACGAGGTGGATTTAATATAGATTTATAATATGTACCTTGTTTGAGCTACTTCTATGTCTTCGAGATATCTTAAAGTATACCATCTCAAAGTATACCATACTAAATATACCAGTACAGTCAAAACTCGTTTATCAGGACACTCATTTATCGTGATCTTCACTTATCGGGATCTTGCAACCTCGTTTATCAGGACATATTGTTCCCCTTCCAACCACCGCTCCTTATACATAAGCACTTGAAGTGGGGTAAGGTGAGAGCGTGGTGGGAGTAGCGGGAATTTAAAATTCTTTTTGATCATTCGCGATCACACCTGACATAATCTGTAAATAACAACACAGCAAGGTGTCATGGCAACCCGTCTTGAGGCTGGCGGTAGTAGTGGGAGGTCCCTCCGAATCCCGATAAACGAGGTGTTTACATTTCGACGGCGTCCCGATAAACGAGGTTTGACTGTATTTTAAAATATTTGTCCTAAGTAACAATATGTATTAACCACCTCGACCTCTGTGTTTTCAAAAGTAAATTTACAAAACTTAGTATTTTTGGTAGTCTTGCGGAAAGCTACAATCGTTGTTTTCGTTACATTCACCTGAAGTCATTCAATTTACAGTATTTCTGTAATATATTAAGTTTAACTTGTGCGTCCGCAGGACACTCCGCCCAAATGACAATATCGTCTGCATAAGCCAGCAATAGTACCTCTTAAACGCCTCCCAACCCTATACCCGTCACCCCTTGATCTCTAAAAAACCGCTCAATATCACTTATGAACAAGAGGAAAAGTGTTGGACTGAGTGATTCTCCTTGAGGCACCCCTTGTTTCACGCTAAAGTTCTTTGATCTTTGGCCATTCACTACAAAGTGCATACTTAGGTTTTCGTACAAATTCCTATTAGTCCGAATCAGTTTACTGTTTAAACATAGACTCGCTAGTTTCTTCCAGAGCTTCCTGTGATTCATGGATGGGAACGCCTGTTTAAAATCAACAAAAATTACAAACAGGGTTTTGCTTTTTTTATTTATTATAGTTTGAACCGCTGTATTTAATATGAAAATATTGTCGAATCGTTGGAGTCGGTCTGCTAAGATGTGAGTGTAGATCTCTGTTATATTATTTAAGAGCGATATTGGATGGTAGTTATTAGGATCACTCC
Organism: Andricus quercusramuli; assembly: GCA_932178445.1. Lineage (NCBI taxonomy): Eukaryota > Metazoa > Arthropoda > Insecta > Hymenoptera > Cynipidae > Andricus > Andricus quercusramuli. The sequence goes on from CAKNXH010061724.1 coordinate 87,803, forward strand.
TATCTCCCTTTTTGTAAATTAAAATGGTTTTTATTTTTCCCCAATCGCTAGGCACGTTTACAGATTTGAGCATTTTGATAAATATTTCCATTATATAAAGCATAGCATTTGCAGGCAATTTTTTGTAAAATTCATTACTCAACCCGTCAGGACCTGGACTTTGCAATTTTTTTAGCCCTCCCAGACTTTGAATTACTTCTTCGAACGTTATCTTCCCATCTAGCTCTGGATTTTTCTGTAACTGTTTTTGGCGCATAGTTTTCATAATACATCTCCCACTCTTCTCTCCTAATTGGACGTTTCACAAATTCCTTACTTAGATGTTTTTTTGTTGTCAGCCATAAGTCCTTCGAATTTTTAACGTTAACCAGCGCTTCCAGGTCCCTCTCCCTGATTTCCTTTTTCTTTTCTTTGATTAATTTTGTATGTTTAGACTTTGCGTCCGTGTATTCTTTTAGAACTGTTTCCATAAAGCCCTAGCTTTACTTTAGCTTTTATTAACTTGTCATTTAGATTTGATTTGGATTCTTTATATTGTTTGCCTTGCCAGTCCTTGTTTTTTAAATTATTATTTTTCACACCTACCGATCGTGGATTACGAAGGTCCGCATTTACCACAGTCACTTTAATTGCTGATTCTAATTTTAAGTTTTTAATTTGAATTGAGTCGTTTTTGGAATTGTCTATTTTCGATTGCTCAAGAAACATACGATAAGAGTCAGCTTTTCCGACAGACCATTTTTAATCCTGTTGTATTTGTATTTCTTTTCTTGTACAATTATCTTTGTTTTTACTTTTATTGGCTATTGGCTGATTGTTGAGTTTCAATTCTATTGTACTAGGAAAATGGTCTGAATGCAAAATATTTGAAATTATCTTGAAGTTTTGAAAGAATCGTACGTATGCAAACTTGATCAAATTAAGTCTATGGTGCTTTTTTCCTTACCCCTAATAAATGACAATTCAGCTGGTGAGTCTCCAGGTGACATACTGTTTAACAACAAAAATCCCTCTTGTTCCCTGACTCCTGTCAAAAGCCTTCCATTATAATTCGTTATAGGATCCCTGCTTCTCTGATGCCAAGTTAAAGGATTATTTTCTGTAATTGAATAGCCTACCTAGTTTAGTTCTCCAACTCTCGAGTTAAAATCCCCTCCAATAATGCAGGCTACAGAGTTTTCATTAATCGAGTTTTTGTTTCCAATAATTATTGACAAAATAGGGGTGTTATCTGATGAAAGAAGGATAATATAGAAGAGGGAGGGGTGGGTCAGTAAGAATCAACAGTTTTCCGCCGACCCATCGCCCCTCTTCAGCGATATCTCCGTTTCTGTCAAAATCCGCCCAAGCCCGAGGAGATGGAGACTTTCTGGAGAGAGATTTAAGAAGTTTGACACATCTTGAAGGAAAACACTACGGATATCATCCGCTTCAAGTAGATATGCGACAATCTCATAACATCTGAGGAAGAATGTTCATTAACCGCTGCCGAAGAAGTAAATAAATCATTAAGGAGCACAAGGAACTGCTTCGCTGTAGGACAGTTACACCTCTGTGGCGAGAGATTTCGAACTACTTGGCTCGAGAAAAGGTATAGCAGGGTTTCGGGAGAACCTGCTAATCGACAGGACTGTCTGCAAAGACGCTGCATTCTATAAGCGCAATCTATCGATGGCTTAGAGTGATTACCAGAAAGGTTTCAATTCAACATCCCATAGACTTATGGTCTGTGTGTTGGTAAGCTCCAAGGTTTATCCACATATAATGGGATGCATAGAGAGATTGACGTCCCTTTAAAGAACCAGTTTTTCTATCTGATGTGGAAAACAAAGTGTGACAATTAAGAGCGTCCCCTTTCAAAGGGGCTTCTTATTATAACCTTTATATATTATATTCTTATTAACCCTCCTCTTTTGCATCACACTTCTGCCTGTAAGGAGGCAGAAGACAAGAAGTCTATCTCCTTCGACAGGTTTGGTCTTCCAATCTGTCGGCGTTGAACAAGATATCTGCGACTAACATGCTTGTCGTCCCGGATATACTATATTCTTTTGGCTGGTTCCATGGACAAAGCACGAGCTCACGGCCCACGGTATCGCCACGCGTAAGATCATGCACATGCAGAATAGCTTGCATATCAACTCGTCCGTTCGCACTCATACATCCCACGCCGTAAAAGCTGGCCTGGATATTAACATCAGAAGCGGCGAAAGTGCATTAAAAGCTCCTGGACAAGACAATGCGCAGAACCCTTTACAGAAATGTAAAAGATCAGTCCTTGGGGGCCGTCTATAAATCTTATGACGCTGGAAGGGGGGAATGGTTTCAGGGATCATCACAATTTGTCACGCCGGTGGGGGGAGGGTTTTTTTAAATGTCACGTGACAAACTAAATCTAATGAAATTGCTTATTTGTTTTATTCTTCGTCAGTTTATTATATCGAGATGCGTTTGCTTTTTACTCCAGTTTTTTTTTATTTGTTCTTATCATTTAAAGGATTTAAAGTTTAGAAATACATATGTGCAATAGGCAATATTGTTTTTTATGTACTTAAATACTCGGACTGAAGAAGCAGCCTAATATTCTAATATTAGACTTCTAATATTAGTTTCAGTCATAATAATAAAATGGTTAAAATCTATTACAATTGCAATTGAAGTCTTTAACCTTCTTAACTTATTACATAAAAAAGTCAGATTTATTTCAAATGTTATAAAAGTTTTATGATTTTCTCCTTTTATAAATTTTTCAAAACTGTAAATTAAAAAAATTATATTGTTGATCAGGTTTCAGCTTTAAACTTTTAACAATATATTATTTAAAACTGGAATCATATAAAAATAAACAGTCTCAACGGGATGGACTAGTCGTCTGAAAAAATTCGGGACGACTAGCCGAGCTTATGATAAATATGTGATTACTCATCCCGAATTTCGGGACAACGAGACACTTCGATTTTAAATTAAAAACTTCAAATTATATTTAAAATTTCGTTCTTCGGGATTAGGATTACACTATGTAGTATCGCTACTTTGACTGAGATGAACCTCATCTCTAGAGAGTATTAAAAACCAAAATGCCCGTGCTGGGTCGCCCAGGCGCACAAGCGCCACCACCTGATTTTATCTTCATAACGTTTTTTGTGCTCGATTGAGTCACTTCGTAGAGAGTATACTTTTAGTTTTTCCTTTTTTGTCGTGAAATGACAAGTAAAAGAAAATGGGAAAAGAGAAAAGAAAAAGAGAAAAGATTACAGACAATAAAATTCACAAAAAATGGAGAACCTTTATTATTTTTATCTTATCTCTCCTTGAGGTACGGGATTCGTTGTCTCTTTATGATCGTGAAACTTTTCCGCTTTGAGACTGGTGACTTATGCACGAAAGAGGCATATAATATAACGCTTGTTTAGAGAATGTGGAAAACATAAAGATTATGCTGAAATCTCTTTGTTTCTTTATTAATGAGAAAAAGAGGATGCAAAACCCTTCCATGAGGTGTAAACATCTCGGTTTTGTTATTGATTTATTTCAAATGGTCGTAGAGTTACCAGAAGACAAGAAAATAGAAATTATGAAACTGATAGACGAATTTTTATCAAAATCAAGATATAAAGTTCGAGATTTCGTGAGTCTGATAGGTATCTTAATAGCAGCCTATTCTGGAATTCCTTATGGAATTCTTTACACCAAAATAATGAAAAGAGAAAAATTCATGACTGATTATTCAAGATCAGAACTTTGAAAGACAAATGACAATTTCGGAAAAATCACATTTAGATCTACTATGGTGGAAAAAGATTAACCCGTTGAAAAACAGCCAATGAGGCAATTTCAGTCTTAATTTGAAATTTTTTCAGATGCCTGGCGTTCAGGCTGGGGCGCTAGTTGTGAAGATTCACGTGACAATGGTTTCTGGAAAACATTTGAAAGAAAATTACACATTAACCATCTAGAGTTAATTGCAGCCTTTATGCCTTGAAATGTTTTGCATGAGGAGATCGCAAGTCTGAAATCTTGCTCAGTGTAGAAAACAGTGGTAGCATACTTAAACCGAATGTTAGCTAGAATTAAATCGCTTAGTTAGAAATATTTGGCAATAGTGTGAAGAAACGGAGATTTTGATACAAGCATCTTACATACCTTCAATAGAGAACGTAAATGCGGACAGGGAATCTAGAAGATCAAATATTGATACAGAATGGGAATTGGCAGATTTTTCTTTCAAAAAAATTCTAAAACGATGGGCCTGCCCAGAAATGGATTTATTTGCATCTAGGAATAATGCTAAAACAAAAAATGTCTGCTCATGGAAAAGAGCTCCTGAAGCATGGATTATAGACGCGTTTATGATTAACTGGAAAATTTTTAACTTTTATGCTTTTCCTCCATTCTCAGTTATACTGAGATGCTTACAAAAATTTCCAAACGAAAAAGCGTGTGATATCCTGGTTGTTCCATATTGGTCTTCCCAGCCTTGGTTTCCAACCATTATAGCCATGTTTATAGATAAACCAATATTTATTTCACCTTCACCAAGCTTTTTGTTATCACCTTGCAGGTCTATCAATCATCCGTTGGCCAGTCATCTTTTGTTGATTGCCGGGAAATTACCCAGATAGCATACCGGAAGGAAAATGTACCTGAAGACTCCATTAACATTCTAATTTCTTCCTTGACAAAATCAACCATTCGTCAGTATAAATGTGGCTTGAAAAACTGGTGCAACTTCTGCACGAAATGTACTGTTGATAATTTTCTACCAGGTACTCAATTTTAAGAATGGAACCTCGTACGGTACGCTAAATACAGAAAGATCAGTGATGTCACGCATTAACAATGATGAATCTGCAAAGGATCCACTGATGAATCGTTTTTTCAAAGGAGTTTTCAAGTTACGACCAACAAAAGCAAAGTGCAATTGGATTTGGGACCCAGAAGTTGTTTTAAAATGGGTAGGGACTTTGGAGCCTCTGGAATCTTTGAAATTAAAACAATTAACATATAAACTCGTCATTTTAATGGCTTTGGCAACAGCACACAGAGTGTGCAGGAGCAGCTCAGCCCAGTTTTTTGTTGCCTTTTTTCTAAGAAAGAACAAGAGTTTGTGTTGCAAGAACCTTAAGTCACTATCTAATAAGAACCAAAGAAATAAGAGGAAACGAGAAACATTTATTCCTCACTATCAATAAACCTCATGATGCGACGACTTCCCAGTCCCTGAGCAGATGGATCAAGGAATGTTTTAAAGAAGCTGGAATTAAAGATCACTTCAAAGCACATAGCACTAGATATGCCTCGACATCATCAGCAGCTATCAAAGGTTTAGATATAAGTATCATTTGTAATGCGGCCAGTTGGTCAGGTCAATCTGAGGTGTTCGCTAGATTTGATAAAAGACAGATTATTTGCAACAACGGAGATTTTGCTACAAGTGTCCTTGGAGAAAAATAAAAAGATTGGAAAATATCCTTTAATAGAAGCTCTAAACATCCACATAGTGTAATCCTAATCCCGAAGAACGAGACTTGAAATATAATTGAAAATAAAACGAACTTACCTGTAAGTGAAGTTCGATTGTAATTATATGAGAGTCTCGTTCGAAGGGATTAAAGCCCACCCATGACCTTCTTTTTTCCTCCCTCATTGAATATCTTTTTTTTATCTCTAAAAGTTATGAAGATAGAAGCAGATGGTGGCGTTTGTGTGCCTGGGCGGCCCAGCGCGGGCAATTTTGGTTTTTAGTTCTCTCTAAAGTTGTGGTTCATCTGAGTCGAAGTAGCGATACTGCATAGTGTAATCCTAATCCCTTCGAGCGAGACTTTCATATGATTACAATCGAACTTCACTTACAGGTAAGTTGGTTTGATTTTCAATAATCCTATCATAAAAGAGAGGTTGCGATTATATCTTGAAAACTGAAGCCGATTCTCTCTTCACCTATTGGTTGGATTTAAATTCGCCGCCTATGCTTTAGAATCGATATTAGAATCGAGAAGTGCGGTCTAGAATCATTTTTAGGTTAAGAACAGAGCTGCGTATTATGAGCCAAGGCATGATGACTATTCATGTGCACATTGATGATTGATTATAGCTGACGATATGGCCGTAAGAACTCATCGCATGGGGGGGGAGGTGGCTCCAGTTTAAAAGGGGAAAACCAGCTAGATGATGGTGGCTAAGAATTTGCGGCGTTGTGCCGGCTATGTACGTTATGTTCCTCGGTTCCCCCCTTACCAATTGAGGGTGACACCACGTGAAACCACGAGTCACTCACGCTGAGTCTATGAGTTCTTACGTATTATGGTTGATTCCCGAGTGATTCGTTTGGTGGTGGTGAATGCTAGGGATACAAGTCGAGTCCGGAGTTTGAATTTTACAATTTTGACTGACTCTTAATACATTTAAAATTAAACAATTTACATATTTTAAAATCAAATATTGAAGTTTTCACAAATTTAAGTCGTCAGTACTTAAAGAAATGAAAACGTTCAATTTAATTAAATTTCAAGTTTTTGTAAAATATTGTTTCAGTCTACAATGTTTCAATTTTTATCCATTACGTGTCAAAATTAAAAACAATTATTATTTAATTAGTAGTAATAATAGTATCTTCATATAAAATGAGCAATTACAAAATCAAAATATGTACAATTTGAACGTTACAATTTCAATTCTTTTATTTAAAAACAATTTCATTTGTAAATAACTTTAAGATATATTAAGAAGTTTTAAAAAAATCACCCTTTTGAGAAGTACGAAATATTTCATAATACTGAAAAGTGTTTATTATGATTCCTAAGAAAATTTCTAATTAACACAATTATCAAAACATACTCTCGAAGATTCTATTTGCAGTAAAAAAATTTTATGAAAATTTTGATTGATTTTATTAAATATGTACAAGTTATGAAAAAATTTCTAAAATAATGAAAAATTTATAAATATTTCAAAAAGTCTAAAACAAAATATAGATTTTTGAATATTTTGAAATTATTTAAAAATATTTTTATTAATTTTAAATGATCTTAAAATAATACGTTATTTTCATATTCCTCCAAAACAAATTTTCATCATTTTCTACTCTAAAAAAGTTTTTAAATAATTCTTAAAAATATATTGAAAAACAAAATTTGCATACATAAATAACAATTGAACAATTATTGATTTGCAATCAATTATAATTAAAATAATATAACTTCTTAATTGGAAATTATTCACTTTGAAGAGAAAAATTTCAATTGTCAAACTTTTAATGTTCATGGCTTAAAAATGATTAAAATTATATAAAATTAAATTTTGAAAAATTCATTGATTCATTCATCAATTTAAAGCATTGCAGATTATAACGTGGATTTACATTTTTATAATTGAATCTAAATATTTTAACTATAAAATTTATAAAAGTTAAAAAAATTTATTTTTGCACTTTAAATTAGTTAAATTTTAAATTGTTTAACTGCACAGTTGAAAGAGATTCAATTTTATACATGTAGATTATTCAATACTTTCACACCAATTTTTTTTTAACAAAATTGAAACCTGAGTTCCAATTATAATTACAATTCTAATTCAAATTCAAATACTTTAGTCCTCAACAGTTACAATTTTTTAACACTTAGCTACCACACTTCTCTGAAATCATATGATATGATATGATATGTATGTATACCATTAAGCTATTTCCCTTTCGGGGTAGGCGTGACACTACCCGATTCGGGTAGTGTTTCTAGGTGGATAGTTTCTTGTAGTAAAGAACTACAAGTGTGGGCTCACCACACCCACGACACGCCAACAGCACGCAGTAGTATTATTCCCGAATAGTCACCCATCCAAGTACTAACCGCGCCCAACACTGCTTAACCTCAGTGATCTAACGAGAACTGGTTTTTGCAGCGTGGTATGGCCGTTAGCCATATGATTTGATATAATATCTTAAAATAATTACAAAATCAAAATATCTACAATTTGAATGTTACAATTTTAATTCTTTTATTTAAAAACAATTTAATTTGTAAATAACTTTAAGGTACATTGAAAAGTTTTAAAAAAATTACCCTTTTAAGAAGTACGAAATATTTCGTAATGCTGAAAAGTGTTTATAATGATTCCTAAGGAAAATTATAATGAACTCAATTATCAAAACATACTCTCGAAGATTTTATAAGCAATTTTTTTCTATTTCAAAATATTGTAAAAAAATTTCATGAAAAATTTGATTGATTTTATTAACCCTTTAACGCCGAGAATGCCCTTTTGAGTACACCACTCTTTCTGCAATTATAACTCATGCAATTCAAGGTATAAAAAATTGAGAGACACATATTTTTGAAGCTTAAGATCTCTTCTTTCCGACGGTGGACATAAAAATGTGATAAAATGTTGTTAATTATGGAAAAATATTGTTTAAACAAAAAAAAACACGATTTTTTCTAATTTTTTTTTTTACAAAATCGAGTTTTCCGAATGGTTCCCAGTGCGCAATCTACTTGGAACCTCAATAACCGGTGGAATAATTGCCTGAGCTTTCATAATACATGGTTCCGAGATCAATTTTTTATCTTGGTGTGTTCAAAATGGCTCGTTAATGACAAAATTTTTACGAAGACGACTGAGTCGTGCGGGCACCCCAACCATTCGGGTGCTCACCCGAAACAGCAGCGGCCGAACTCTCAGTGTATCTTCCTTCGGTGTTTTTTCACCAGCTTAGGCCTTGATGAAAATTTATTTCTTTCCGTACCTTCTTTCACCAATGCAGGCTCAAACACTCATCGAAGCGCAGATACATCGAAAATTTACATGATCAAGAATGATGACGTTTGTGAATTTTTTTCTTGAGAACCATGAGCTTATAGCAAAAATTTTCAAGAATAAAAAAATGTTAGAATCAAACAAAGAATTCACCTGGATTTTTTTTTAGAATTTTTGGAGCAATTTTTTAATTTTTCAAAAATTGACAAATTGCAAAATCAAAAAAAATAATTTAAAACTTTCTGGAAAAATTCTCACGTATTCTTTGAGTGATTCCAAGAACTTTTTCTCCTCTTGCACTTTCTCGAAAAGATCATACTTTTTGAGAAAAAAAATCATGAATGTCTTCGCAAAAATTTTGTCATTAACGAGCCATTTTGAACACACTAAGATAAAAAATTGATCTCGGAACCATGTATTATGAAAGCTTAGGCATTTATTCCACCGGTTATTGAGGTTCCAAGTAGATTGCACACTGGGAACCATTCGGAAAACTCGATTTTGTAAAAAAAAAATTAGAAAAAATCGTGTTTTTTTTGTTTAAACAATATTTTTCCATAATTAACAACATTTTATCACACTTTTATGCCCACCCTCGGAAAGGAGAGATCTTAAGCTTCCAAAATATGTGTCTCTCAATTTTTTATACCTTGAATTGCATGAGTTATAATTGCAGAAAGAGTGGTGTACCCAAAAGGGCATTATCGGCGTTAAAGGGTTAAATTTGTACAAGTTATGAAAAAATTTCTAAAATGATAAAAAATGTATAAATATTTCAGAAAGTCTAAAACAAAATGTAGATTTTTGAACATTTTGAAATTTAATTTAAAACATTTTTATGAATTTCAAATGATCTTAAAATAATTATAAAATCAAAACATCTACAATTTGAACGTTTCAATTTCAATTCTTTTATTCAAAAACAATTTAATTTGTAAATAACTTTAAGATATATTGAGAAGTTTTAAAAATATTACCCTTTTAAGAAGTACGAAATATTTCATAATACTGAAAAGTGTTTATTATGATCCCTAAGAAAAATGATAATGAACTCAATTATCAAAACATACTCTCGAAGATTTTATAAGCAATTTTTTTCTATTTCAAAACATTGTAAAAAAATTTTATGAAAAATTTGGTTGATTTTATTAAATTAGTAAAAGTTATGAAAAAATTTTTAAATAATGAAAAATTTATAAAATAATGAAAAATTTATAAATTTAGGAAATTTATGGAAAAATTTCTAAAATAATAAAAAATTTATAAATATTTCAAAAAGTTCAAAACAAAATGTAGATTTTGAACATTTTGAAATTTAGTTTAAAACATTTTTATGTATTTTACATGATCTTAAAATAATAGATTATTTTCATATTCCTCAAAAAAAAATTTTAATCATTTGTTAATCTAAAGAAAATTTTAAATAATACTTAAAAATATATTGAAAAACTAAATTTTTCATATATAAATAACAATTGAACAATTATTGATTTGGAAGTAATTATAATTAAAATAATATGACTTATCAAATGAAAATTATTCACTTTGAAAAGAAAAATTTTAATTGTTAAACTTTTAATGTTCATAGCTTAAAAATGATTAAAATTATATAGGTAAATTTAAATTTTGAAAATTTCATTGATTCAATCATCAATTTAAAGCATTGCAAATTATAACGTGGATTTACAGTTTTATATTTGAATCTAAGTCTTTTAACTATAAAATTCATAAAAGTTTAAAACATTTACTTTTTCAATCTGAATTAGTTAAATTTAAAATTGTTCAACTATACAGTTGAAATAGATTCAATTTTATACATGTAGATTATTCAACACTTTCACAACATTTTTTATAACAAAATTTAAACCTGAGTTCTAATTGCAATCACAATTCTAATTCAAATGCAAATACTATTGTCCTCAACAGTTACCATTTTTTAACTCTTATCTACCACACTTCTCTGATATAACTCTTTTGTCGAAAATTAATTTTTTTGGCTGAAAATTCAAATATTTTCTTAAGTAGACATCAATTTCGTGAAATGGTCATCTATTTTGTTGAAAACACAATATTTTTTACTTCAAATGTTTGGAATGTAAAGCGTTTCTAATCGAATCATACAAGACGTGTTTTGTCCGAAATTGGTAATATTTTTGACCACTCGCCTCACCCCTCCAACCTTACTTAAAATTATTTATATGTGAATTTCAGAATAATAGTACTGTGAAACATTGGGGGGGGGGGGGGTAGATTTGCTAAATTAAATAAGTGAGTCGCGATCTTAACTTGAAATCCAATAGGAAAAAATAGTTTTAATTGCCGATGAAAATAAAAGTCAATGAAACAAGTATTTCTGATTCGAAAAAAAATCGTTCAGAATCTAATAATCGAATTCACTCAAATCGAATTTTTTTATTCTTATTATTTACACTGTTTTATTAATTATCTTAGACCATATAATATGAATAAAACGACTTCACTTTTTTGAAAATTTCATTGGTAAAAGCGATTAAATAACTTAATGCCCTTAGAATATTAATAACATACTGTGATTTTCAGGAAAACATGAGAGAAGGCATTTCTGTGTTAATCGTTTAATGGAACCTACTGAGATCTTTCTCTGGCTTGAACTAGATTAGAAATAAAACCAATATCAAATATTTTGATTTATAATATATATCTTTGTTAGAAACGATTAAATAACTGATAAAAAAAAATATCTTTAGCTCGAGCAATCAGCGGCTGACTTAAACGCGAGATTTAGATCATGACGAAGAGAAAATCAATGAATTGTTTATTCGCTCAAGGGAAAGAATGCATGATAAACTATTTTGTTGAAAAATTAACTTTCTGTTGAATATTTATCCTTCTGACTTGAAATATCAATTCTTCCTTTTTAAAGTGTCCTCTTTTTATGGGTTGGAAATTAATTTCTTCTGATAACAAAAAATTTCTCCTTTCGTAAAGTCTATCAAAGGAAAAATATGAACCAATAATTGGAAAGTATATAATGTGTAATATTAATGTATAATAATATGCAAAAATTCAATGTTTTACAACGCGTAACATTTTTTGTGTGCTAAGAATTTTTGGTAAAGTTTAACGCAGGAAAAATGTAAATCAATAATTGACAAACCAATTTTTAATTTTTAATTCGTATGTTAAATAATCTGTTTGACATACACATTTGTGGAATGTTGCATTAAAAAAAAAAAAGCTGAACTGCTTATCACACTTTGAAACTTTGGATAGTGGGGATGACACAAGAAGACATTCCCGGACGAGCGGTGCGAATGCTGGACGAGAGAGAAAATAAAGTGAAGATAAAATAATTAAAAATAAAATTAATTGAAAAGGTGATAAAAAAATTTGCAACATTGTCCCACATGATAAGAGATTAGAACAAGTTGATAAGTACATATATCTAGGTAGCCTATTCACTAGCGACGGAAAGATAGAAGGGAAGTTAGATAGGCGCATTAACGAGGATTGGAAAGTTATCGGTAGAGCAGGGTCCATTCTCAGAAGTGAAAATATATCAAAAAAAGATAAAATGGCAACATATACACAAGAACTCGAATATAAGGCCGACTGATTTAGTGCTTCCTAGAACTGCTGGCCCACGCAGTTTCTCAGCGCACAATCAGTGTCAACAATGCGTCCCCACCAGTAGCGAGCGATAAAAGCGGGCATTACGGGGGAACAGCAAGCGGGAGAAAAATCCAACAGAAGTGATTCATACGGCGCTGCCAGTTTACGTTTCCAACGTCTAATTTAATGCCACGGCCACTGCCAGGCAACCCCCGAAACTGGCCTTATATTGGAGTTCTTGTGTAGTTCTATATTTGTGCCAACTGTGCTATAAGATAGCGAGACATGGACCTGTCAAGGAAAGGATAAGAGTAAAATTGCGGGAAAACACTGATGTTCAAAGTGAGAAACGAGTGTATAAAGGTAAAGTAAATGGCAGTAAGCCCAGAGGCAGAACGCAGAAAGACTGGTTAGAATGTGTAAATGAGACCTTAATCCGAAAAGACATAAGAAGCCATAGAAACAGGAGAGCTTGCATGAAAAAATGCATGGACGTGAAGGAAGAAAACTGTGGTGACAAATGATTTATTAAAAGAATGTGAGTACAGTGAATGACATCTGAAACAAAAGACCTTGAATACTAATGGGCCCGAGTGGGGAATCTCATATAACAACCTTGTGAAGCACTTGGGGTGATCGCCAGAGAGATTGATCAGCAACCTGGGTCGGACCAGTGTTGCGGAGCGAACGTGTTATTTAAATGAATAACATGCAAATTCTAGATCAATCTAAAACATCTATACCTCCTTCCCAACACTACTATTTTCCAACCTAGCGAGTCACGCCTACCCTGAAAGGGAAATGGCTTAATGGCATAATAAATCCGCCAAATACCATGCGAATGGTCACGTGATACTTTAGTATACGCCCTTCAGCGGAAGCTCACATAATCTAAAAATTAATTTAATTCATTATATTAGATCAACATTATCACTGATATTCTGTTAGAATGAATTAATCTAAAGCGATTCTGATCGAATCATACATAAGGTGTTTTGTCCGAAATTGGTAATATATTCCCAACGATACTTACAATGATTGATATCTGAATTTCAGAAAATATATATATTCCATTTGCGTACAATATATTACGAAAAATTTGTAATTTACTAATTACTTATATTTTTAAAAATGTAATGTGTTCAATATTATTCAAATATACAGAATACAATCATTCTAAGGAAAATAATGTGTATTAACATTTCAACATTCATACAAGAAAAATTCACATAGGCGCGCGCTTCGAGCGCGCGCAGGACGATCTAGTTGAATAAATAACAATTTGAAGTCTTTAAGATTAAATAACCTGCAAATGAGGAATAATTGGAATTGTACACTTTCAAAGCCTTGGAGGCTATAAGAATTTAAAAGTTTCTCTAAATTCAGTGAAATCCTTGAAATTTGCGGAATTACTGAAAATCTCTGAATTCCTTCAATTCGGAATTCTCAGATTTCCTGGAATATTTTGAATTTCTTGCATTCTCTGAATACGTGGAAATCTCTGAATTTCTTAAATTCTCAGAATTCTTTAAATTCTTTGAATTTCTTAAATTCTCGGAATTTCTTAAATTCTCAGAATTTCTCAAATACTCAGAATTCCTTAAATCCTCTGAATGTTTGAATTCTCTGAATTCCCTGATTTCTCTGAATATCCTGAATTTATTGAATATGTTAAATTCCTTGTATTCTCTGAATTCGTGAAAATCTCTGAATTCCTGACATTCTTTGAATTCTCTAAATTCCTTGAATTTCCTAAATAATTTTAAATTCATTGAATTCCCTGTAATCCTTGGAATATCCCGAATTCCTTGAATATTCGAAATCCATGAAATTTTTTGAACTCTCTAAATCCCCTGAATTCCTTAAAATCCTCTGAATTTCCTGAATTCATAGAATTTCTTGAATTCTTTCAATTTTTCTGAATGCTCTGAATTTCCAAAATTCTCTTTATTTCCTGAATTCTTTCAATTCTTCTTAATTCCTTTAAATTTTTTGAATCATTTTCAAGTCCTTGGAATTCAGGAATTCCAGGAATTTAGAAAATTCTAAGAATTCAAGGAATTCAGATAATACAGGCCATTTAGATGAATTCAGATATATCTAGGAATCTAGAGGAATCCAGTTGATTTCAAGGAAGTTGAAAGAATTCAAAAGGTTTTGAAAGAGTTCAAAAGCATTTCAAACAATTCAAAAGAATAAAAAGTCATTGAAAACTGAATACCTCTAAGGTATTTTTTTAATTCTTCATGACCCTTTCCATATTAATCCGTGAAAAAATAAAAACATTCCTCTTAATAATTTTTTTTAAGTGATTAAACTGTACAATTAGAAAATTTGAAACAATGCAATGTTTCCTGTATGCTGTGGTGCGCATATAATAATGCTAGTCAAAAATAATATTCAAATGAAATTTTTTTCCTTCCCAATAGGACCGGTGGGGGAGGGGATCGACAATTCGTCACAAGACTCTTAGGGTCACGAGATTTGTGAACGGCCTCCAGTCTTCACACTTTGTGAACGATTACTTAAATAGAAAGCAAACCACTTTTTTGCTGAATTAGACATTTTTAATAATTTGAGTTTTTGTAAGAGTAAGCTATGGTGCAATGTGTCAAAAGCCTTCGAAAAGTTGAATAGTACCACAACCGTAATCTGCTTTTCATCGGTCGCCAGCTTAACATCGGTAATGATTTTGAGGGACGTCGTAAGTGTACTATGTTTGGCTTTGAAGCCTGATTGCATAGAGTCTAATAATTTATTGGTATCTAGAAAATTTGGTAGTTGGCTGGGCACAATTCGTTGAAGTGACATTGATTTTGCATTAAAAATAGAAATTGGCCGGAAGTCTTTAGTGGAATTAGGACTAGAGATTTTAGATACAAGCGGATCGTTTTGATCGAGATTCCATCAATATCGATCGCATTATAATCAACTTCTGTTACTTCCTTAAGGAGAGTCTCAGAGGTAATGTCAGAAAAAAGAAATCATATTCATCAAATGTTTGCAAAGGTGAATTTGAGAAGCCAATTGGATGTTGTGTCGCAATGGGTTTCAACATGAATGTGGTAAGGAAATCACTAGCCGAGAAATTTTGATCAGGAGATTCCTGTTTGAATTAAACGTAGGTTTATGTCAGGCTTAAACCAAGTCTCAGATACTGCAATGATATATTACGAAAAAGTACCAAAATAATGTTTAAACTCAAGAAAATGTGCCCAGAAAGACTGAGCATTAACGAGGTAAAAGCTTAACTTGTCCACGAGATGAATAAACAGTTAAAGTCACAATATATGTTATTATTTTCCTAAAGACGAAGCTCGTAGTAAATTATAGTGTTACAGTAAGAGTTAATAACCAAAAGAAGCCAGACTACTCGAAAGGGGACATATATAAATCGAAGATCTTTAGTACTTGTAGTGTGACAAGACGTACCGTAAATTTGCAAAAATGAAATAAAGTAAAAGATATTCTCAAAGACGAAATATACCCCTTTATAAAGTGTGTAATATTTCTTTACGCAGAACCTAACAATAAATTGTAATAGATACCTCAATGTAGTGTTTGTTCCTAAAGATGATCCTACGTCCATAGAGTGATTGCTAGCCAAATCCATCAAGTTCATGAAAATGAGAGAGTATAATTCTCTGAGAGCCTTCCTCCTTACGCCAGAAAATCTTGCCATCAGAAATCCATAGAAACTTCAACGTCTTAGCTCTTTTTATAGTTAATGTCTCCTTATATGTCAGACCGTTGTGCTGTCCAAAAGTGTAACCTAGTAAGTGCCATTTATGCACGAGAAAGTGAACTCTATCAGAAGTGTTACTAACTAGATTATACTTTTGGATAGCAGCGTTGTACTTTGTTAACGTTTCTCTGATGTAAAGGATGCATTCCTCCCCAATAGACCAGCCAGTAGTTTTTGTCGAAAAATCTCGCTTTTTTTTCGTTTGTCGATCAGACGAAAACAAGTCTCTGCTGACTGAATTTCGCAATTATAATCGGCGGTCGCGAATGGCATTAAGCATTCATGGTTGTAACTTATTAATTACATTTGTAATTAGATTACTAGAGTAATGACTAATTACACAAAGGAAATTGTAATAATCCTCAAAATAATTAATTATTACAAAAGAAAAATGGAAATTACATTAAAAATAAATAAGAATTACAAAAGAAAATTGTAATTATAATCGAAATAATTAATAATTATAAAATAAAAATTGTAATTGTACATAAAATAATTAATAATTACAAAATACATTTCTAATTATACTCGAAATAATTAATAATGACATAGTAAAAATTGTAATTATACGTAATTATCGTTGTAGACAAGTGAGTTTTTGACAAAAGTTGTTTGTTATCCAATTCTCTAAAGAAAATTCTGTGTAGCCGAACTTCTAGATGCAATACATAGTTTGCTTACGAAATTAATGCAAAGTAGGTATGTACACATTGGTTATATACAGGGTGTCCCAGACTCAAGTGTCCGGACTTATATAGCCATATAAAAATGAAAAAAATAAATAGAAAATTCCTTTTCCAAAAATCAGTTGAACTTTTAGTTTCTTAGTTATCAAACATTTAACCTGGACCAATCAGGAGCGCCGTATAAACAGCCGAGTGTCCGTGAACCAGATTTCAACGCAGTGTTATCGAAGTGAGCGAAGAGGTGGGGTTAGCGACGGGAGAACACTTACGTTGGAATCCCGTTCACGTACACTCGGCTGTTTATACGGCGCTCCTGATTGGTCCAGCTTAAATGTTTTATAACTAAGAAACTAAAAGTTCAACTGATTTTTGGAAAAGGAATTTTCTATTTATTTTTTTCATTTTTATACGGCTATATAAGTCCGGACACTTGAGTCTGGGACACCCTGTATTGCATTAAATTTGTAAACAATCTATTTCATATCGAAGGTTGCCTATGCTGGCTTTTTTTAGAGATTTTAATAAAGAAAAACTTTAGTCTAAACCTTTTTTTGCCACAACGTGATTAAACCCTTGCATTAATAGAAAACTCCAGAAAAGAGCTAATTTTGCAACTCGGAACGCGCGTAGTTTTTTATACATACATAATATGATGGATGTCGATAAAATCAAGCAATTTCAACTCACAAATATAATTCGCAAGCAAAATTTGCACGATGTTGACGTTTTGTTAATATAATTTGTTTATAACAATTAGATTCGATATGTATATGGCTGTAGGTGATTTTGAGTAGGAAATTGAGTAGGAAGCTCTCTTTGCGCTGTTAGCACATGAGTATTGACACTTGATGAAATCAAGAGAGAAAAAATTAATTATTTCCATTCAATTGTTACTATGTAATTATTAATTATTTCGAGTATAATTACAGTTTTCTTTTGTAATTATAAATTATTTGAAGTATAATTACAATTTTTTCTTTGTAATTAGTCATTGTTTCGAGTATAATTACAATTTTCTTGTGTAATTAATAATTATTTTGAGGATAATTACAATTTCTTTCATATAATTAGTAATTGAAAATGGATAATTAACCATTTTTGAAACCTTGGAAGAATTCAGTTTAGATGTTCGTGTTCTAAAAATTGAAATAAGACCGTCTTTGGAGTAAGGAATATCCAAAGCGGTCGAAATTTGATTCATGACAGCTGGAAGTTCCTCCCCTTGTTTGAAAAGCAAACCATGGATTTCTAAGGTATTAGCTAGAGAAGCTTGCTTCATTAAATTACATTTGCGCTCCAAGGGCGCCACCTGGGATGTCAATTTCTTTTCATTCGCTGAGAGTTTCTTTGTAACTTCCTAAAGCTCTTGAATTTCAGATACGTTAGCCGCAACAGTTGTCTCAGCCGTAGTGATGCGGCGAGATTTTTTGTTTCATATTGTCCTTCATGCTTTTAATTCAAGATAGAACCATCTGGTTTTACGTTCACGAATTTGCAAAATTGTTATAAATATTTAAAGAGATTTTTCAGTCTTTTTATCTTTTGTCTCGTGTCGTTAGGCTGAACATCCCAAGTGACACCTTTTCGTAAATCTCAGTATTTCTCAAACACTTGCGGTTTCTTTAGTGCATCATTTTTAAATGGATAATCGTTAATAATTCTTGTACACCCTGCATTCAAAGCTGTGTTATTTGCTTCATATATAGTTGTTTGGGAAAGTGATACTTTTATAAAGTATGCAGAATGTTTAGTCATAAAAGTATTATCAGGGTTGCTACAGGTCAGGGAATTCAGGAAATTCAGTGAACCTAAAAATAGTCAGGCAATATAAGAGAATATCAGGGCAAACTTGAAAGGGTCAGGGAATTTCCGCTAAGCTGAAGTTGAAATCAATAAAATTCTGTATGACTGTTGCCACTAAAGCACGGTGGGTCTCGACTGACTTCAACCTAAAAGGGTTCACACCTCTCGGTTTTTTTCGTTTACACTTCTGGGATGTCTCATGACCATTTTGAGCCCAAAAAACTCGCTTCGGCCCTTTTTGAGAAAACTCCATTTTTGATTTTTTCAAAGAGATTATTCAACATATATTCATGGAAATAATTTGAAAGTAGGATGGATGAAAGTAGGATGGATTTGAAGCTAGGATGGAGCTCGAGAAGGTGGGAGCATGTGTGGGAGCACGGCCGCTCTCGGCTACTTGGCGACCGAAGCCGAGCGGATACGAGAGCGTCCGATCTGACTAAGCCCGTATGCGCTAAAACCGAGTCCCTGGCTTAAAACGTTTACTGAATCATCCAGAAAAGGCAGTAGGTGCTGAACACCTTACGAGAACTAATTCCCTTCAATATTTTCGAAAAATGGTGTAAAAAGTTGAAAAATAGATAGCAGAATACAGGTAGAAGGTGTATAGTGGGATTGGGAAGAAGAAAGGTAAGAGTAAAACATGAGGAGCCGGGAAACTAAGAGAGAAAGGAACGGGGGATAGGAAAATAAGAAATAGTAAGAAACAAAAAGTGACCAGAAGCGAAAGAAGGAAAGAGTGGAGGATATGTTACTAGAATATAGCAGGTTTGGAGAGAAAGGGTAGCGAGTTTATGAGAAATTTGGCACAACGGGATGTACAGTCAAACCTCGTTTATCGGGACGCCCTCGAAATGTAAACACCTCGTTTATCGGGATTCGGAGGGGTCTCCCACTACTACCCCCAGCCTCGAGACGGGTTGCCATGACACCTTGCTGTGTTGTTATTCACGGGTTATGTCAGGTTTGATCGCAAATGATCAAAAAGGATTTTAAATTCCCGCTACTCCCACCACGCTCTCACCTTA
The DNA here is from genome assembly GCA_932178445.1 of Andricus quercusramuli. Taxonomy (NCBI): domain Eukaryota; kingdom Metazoa; phylum Arthropoda; class Insecta; order Hymenoptera; family Cynipidae; genus Andricus; species Andricus quercusramuli. Next base: position 107,407 of record CAKNXH010061724.1, read on the forward strand.
CCCCACTTCAAGTGCTTATGTATAAGGAGCGGTAGTTGAAAGGGGAACAAGATGTTTCGATAAACGAGTTTGCAAGATCCCGATAAGTGAAGATCACGATAAATGAGTGTCCCGATAAACGAGGTTTGACTGTAGTCGTAATGATGAAGACGTGGCTTGATGAAAGGGGATGAGAAAGTTTAAGGAGAAGGTTACCAAGAGATTACAAATAGCATGGTTCAAAATGCAAAGAGGAAGAATAAAAAAGGCAGAGCAATGGGAGGAATGGTGATGGGAGTAAGGAACGAATGTATAACAGGGAAGGATAGGAAAGAGATAAAATAACAAAAAGGAATAATAGTAGGAGAGGTAAAGATGGTTTATTCTAAACGGAAATGTGGAGGGGGATGAGGAAGGGAAATATACACGCTCAAGAGGAGAGAAGGGAACAATAATTGATTATGTGATAGTGGATGATGAGGTAAAAGAGAAGGTCAAGAAATTAGGTAGCAGATTATAAAGATTCGGATCACTTTCCCATAATAGTGACGTTAGAGGGAGAAAAAGGTAATAAAAATATGGATAAAAAGGAAGCAAAGGCAAAAAGAGCGGGAAAAGGGGATTTGGTCAATGGAAGGAAAAGAACAGTTTGAAGAAAAGGTCAGAAACATCAAAATGAGGTAGGCAAATGTAGACGAGGATGGAAATAATGATAAGAGAAATACCAAGAGGGTTAGAGTGCACAAGCAAAAAAAAAAAGTTAGTGAATGAGGGAAAATAAGCGGATGGGATAAGGAATGTAAGGAGAAAAAGAAAGAGGTCAAGTAGGAATTAAGAAATTGAAGAAAAGGGACAAGTAATGGATAAGAATATAGAAGAAAAAAAGGAGTATACTGAGTTGTTTGATCAGAAGAAAGAGGAGGAAAATGAAAGGTTAGAAGATGAGACGGAGAAGAGGAAAAAAGCAAGTCAGGATTTTGAGAAGGTCCCAAGTGCGAATTCCAATACGGTCCAATATTGGCCCAGGACTGGCAAAAATGTTGCCGGAATTCGGCTGCCAGTATTGGGCCATAGCTGAATGTGTAACTACGGTATGCAATTGGCGGCCGAAATAGGCCCAATTCTAGTTGGAAGCACATGCCCGAAATTGGACGCCATTATTGGCCCAATGCTAGGTAACAGTTCTGCTCAGCAGTGGATGCCAAGGTTGGTTGGAATCTGGCATATCCATTAGCCTATAATTGCCCGATACTGGATTGGTAACTACCCAAGCGCGAAGATAGCTAAGGCCCAGTATCGGCAAAAATATTGCCGAAGAGCGGCTGCCAATATCGTACCGTTGCTAATATGATAACTCCGGTATGCACTTGGCGTCCGATTCTGGGCCAGACTCTGGCCGCCATCACCGGAGTTAATTTAAAAAATGATAAAAGATTATTTAATTGTTCTTAGGACGCAACTTTATACGACTGCATTTCGTCCGAATATTTAATATAACTTCAAAAATCTTAATTTCATTCAAACATTTTGTTTAATTTTAGCACCCACTGCTGCTATACTCTATGACAAAAAAGGTATTTAAAAAATAAATATTAATTGATTGCGCGTATTGTAGGCTTTGAATATTAATGGGTCCTGGTGTAGAGTGAATACATATATTATGTTCTTAAATATCATATTACAAATAAAATTTCTAACGCTACAGGTTATCGAACCTACATCTATACCTGAATCTATCGCCTAGCAGTCGACAGTCTTAACCATTGCGCTAAACCTACGAGTTGAAAATCGATTAAATTTTCATTATTATATGACGTTATGTATAGATGTAAAATATACGATCTGTTAACAGGAATATCAATACAATGATTTTTAAATAAATAGTTTATATCGATTACAATTTTTCTTCGTGTAATATTTCGTTTTTTGCGTTTTATACTGCTTTTCAACTTTCTACAATGACTGGAAATGTAATTTTGTATGAATATTTAAAAATTTTAACGACGCAATTTAGAAATTTGATCGTGAAGTTTGACAATTTTTTAATAACAAATTTTTCAAAGCTTTCGTGTAAGGTTTGGGTTTTAGGTGTTTTAGACCACTTTACAACGTTTGAGATTGACATAAAATGTAATTTTTTCTGAACATTCACAATTTCACATAAAGATGGAATTTAGAATTTTTTTCTTGAAACAAAAACAGGAAAAAAGTTGTATTCATAGTTCATATACATTTTGGAACACATGAACCATATTTTTAAACGCATTACAAAATTTTGTCAAATATTTATACTCTCGGCATAGTACTGCGCTGATCATGGAGCCAGCCGTTAACCAGTACTGGGCGAATGGCTGATTATCTGTACTGGAAATCTTTAGAAGGACAAAAAGCTTCTATTTAATACATTAATCTCAGATTTGGAAGAAGAAATGAAGAGAAAAGGATGGGGAGGAGTTAGGATGGGAGAACTGGAATACGCGGACGATATAGTGTTGATGGCAGAGGATGAACAAAAGGATGGCGGGCTTGATTACACGATTGCAGAAATACTTGTTAGATGGCAAAAAGTTTAATTTAAATGTAGAAAAGACAAAGGTAATGAGGTCTACAAAAGGAGAGGGAAGAAAGTAACAATGGACTGGGCGTTGGAAGGGAGTAAAGTTAGAAGAAGTAAAAGATTTTAAATATTTGGGATATGCTTTGCAAGCAAATGGAGATCATAGAGCTCATATGAGAGAAAAAATAAAAAAAAGCGAAAGGGGTAACGAAATAGATATGGATAATAGGAAAAGGAAGAATAAAAACAGATTGGAAGAGAATGTGGTTATTGATACGCTGGTATGGCCGGTATTATATTATAGAGCGGAGATATGTGATTAGAAGGAAAGGAAACAGATTGAGAGTTTACAAGAATGCTATATAAAGTGGACGCTAGAGGTAGACTGAAGGACGCATGGATATATGGTGAGAGAAGAAGCGCAAAGGGATCAATGAAGGATTAGAGCAGGAAAGAGGGCATGGTAGTTTGTGACGCAGCTAAGGGAGGAAATGGGAGAGAAGTTAGCGAAAAAGTATCTGAAGGAGGTAGAAAAAAGGAAAGGGAGGGCGGTATAACTCACACGATAGGAAGAAGAAAGGAGGGAGTTTTTTAGTGCTAGGGATATAGGAGAGGGGAAGGAATGGGCTATGAAGAATCGGAGAGAAGGGACAGGGAAAGACAATTAATGGAAAGGTGGGGGATGATTGAGGAATCAAAATTTAATAAATGGTATCAGATGACAAAAAAGGAAGGAGTACCAAAGTATTTAGAAAATGGATGGAGAGAGAGAGAGAGAAAGTGGGCCAGAATAGCAATATTTAGATTGGGAAAAAAGGTAAGGGAAGGGATGTACTGCGGAAAAAAAGAGAACAGAAAGTGCAGAATATGTGAATGGGAGGAGGAAACATGGGAGAATGTATGTGAAGTATGTCGGAGACGAATGGAAGATAATTGAAGCTGGCAAGAGAAGGTGGTGAAGATTCTAGGGGAGGATGGAATGGGTGAGGAGTGGATGAAGGAGTTGGGGGGGCTAGAGGGGCGAGTGAGAAAGAATGAAAGAAAGAATGTGGAAAAATGGCAAAGTTGAGGTATAAGAGAAGTGAAAGTGAAACAAAAAGGAAACGGAAATCGCTTATATTAGAAGTGTAAAGATCTGTAAGTAATATTTATGTAATAGTATGAGTAGATTTATATGTGGATGCGCTCTCACTCGCTCGCTCTTCCTTGCTCTCTCGCTTTCGATCGCTCGCTCATTCGTTCGACAACACAGTTGCGCTGTTCTTGATATAGAAGTAAGGATCTAGATATAAGAATTAATGTAAATAGTTGTCAATATTGGTAAATAGTACGAATAAGATAATATAAAATATGCGGAGATTTTTGGTAAAAAACGGAGGTCATGTAAACCCTTAGGGGGACACATTTTGAATAAAGAAGAACAGAAAAAAACGAGAGATGCAAGCCCTTTTTGGTTGGATTCAGTCGAGTTCCACCGTGAAAAGTGTTTAAGGTAAATTTGGAAATAAGTATTTTTTGCATTAGTGTTATTGATTTCTTAGGTGTAAGGATTTTTTATACTTGAAATAAAAATTTATAAGGCTCAAGGGAAAAGTCAGGGAATTTCGAAATCGGGTTTTTGTAGCTACCCTATAGATCAAAGAAAAGCAAGTGTTTGAGGTTTTTGGAAGCTTTCTGTAAATTCATGTTATTTCAGTTTAAGGCCATGTAACGAGAGGGTCACGTGACCAAGCTAGTACTCAAATTTTCAATGTAAACTTACGTTCAAAAGAAATAAGATATCGCGCTCAAAGTTAGGGAAATGAAAGAGGACACAACAATGTTTACGGCTCTGGTCTTTTCTGGTGGTAGTTTTGAAAAAAAAAATTCCGAATAACAAAAAAACTGGAAGCTATATCTTTTCTTTCCCATGTCAACTTACGTCCGCACGGAAGGAGATATCGTGCTGAAAATTTAGCACGCTAAGTAGAAGGCTTGAAGGAAGGCGGCTCTGGTCCTAAATATTTGGAATTGTGAAAAAAGTTTTTTACTAATTAGGAGAAATACCGACCGTGCTTCAGAACACTACAAGAAATTTTCCATTTTGTGCGTGCCTGAAATACGTATCAGCTGTTTAAGAGCAGCACTATCGCAGCAAGCAACTTCGTACTTCCACGGGTCTGTGGGTAAAACAGATTGCATGATACTTTTCTTTGTAAACTTACGTCCACACGGAATGAGATATCGTTTTGAAAATTTGGCACGCTCAGTAGAAGGCTCTAAGGAAGTCGGTTTTGGTCCTAAATATTTGAAATTGTAAAAAAAATTCTGTGAGAAAAAGAAAATATCCTACATTACCGATCGGTTTGCCAATTATCATTCGTGAGGCGGAAATGCATCGGTCGATATTTATAATTTTCAAAAATAAACTTTTTTCTTCCCCCAACTCTGTGCTTTGCCACAAAGGGTCATTTACTATTTTTTAATATTTTCGGAAAATTTTTCCGCGATATTCAAACTTTTATTTTTAATATATGGGTAAAAAATATTGATCTCAGGACTGACTCGATCAGCTGTTATACTCATTACATGGCCTTAAGACTATATTTACTTTGTAAGTATCAACATTTTTACAATTGAAACCAATTCACAAGGAAGTGAATATCTTCTTTTCAGGGTTTTCTATCTGAGGGAATTTTTCATAACTTCATAGACATACAAAAAATATGATTTAAGATAACTGTAAATCATTTTGTTTGATAGTTCTTAAATTTTAGTCTTTTTATTATTTATGATCGATCTATTAACTATGTATTATTTGTTAGGAATTTGGGCTATTTCTTCAATATCATCATAACAAGCAGTATTTTTTTGAGACTTGATAGAATAAATACATCGATTTTCATACAGGAATATATTTTTCTATTATGACTAAGCATGTTATTTACCTACTAATGTTTAAAACTGTAAGATATTCATATAGTATTGATTATATTGAATGTGACGTGCTTGCTGGAGAGAGAGCCTGCTAGAGTAGGGGGAGAGACCCCGGTGTGATAGGGGGATGATATGGAGGGTCAGTTCGTTGCCTGCACGAAACGACAGAGCAACTTTTAAAAATATAATTAGAGTCCGGTATAATTGAAATTAATCAAAGTACAATGTTTATTTTAATTCTTGGTTTGATTTTTTGTTGGTTTCCATTACTCTTACGATCCGTTTGAATTAGTAGAGTTTTAGAATCATTCTGACAAATTAGCTTACAGTTTTTCAGAAGTGGGATCAGAATCAGAAGCGCCACATCCGATACTCAAAATGGCTTCCGTTTCGGTTTTCGGCTGATAACGAGCTCGTGTAGGGAGCCGGCCAAATTGATTCTCATTCTGTGGATGTTATTTTCTTTTGGTGTATCGCTAGTTCGGGCTTTATTGTAGGTGACAATCAAGCTAGTGAATTTTTCAGAAGTCTAGGTAGTCCTCGATAGACTTCTGACGACATGGAAGATCAGCGAGAAGAGAACACTATCTGTTCAAATCCGCTGGAGTTTACGGTGATCGAATTAAAGGAGATATTAAGATCTCGAGAATGCAGTACTACAGGAAATAAGGTTGAGCTCATTGATCGTTTTTGCGGGTGGACGCTACGGTACAAAATGGAGGATATGACGAACTAGACCTGGTGGTGAGGGAAAACGAGACCCTACTGCAAGAACTGCCAGCCGTAAAACAACAAATCAAGTAGATGAAGCGTGCAATAGTCAGACAAGCTCAAGAAGCTCACAACCAAAGGAGTTTGAGGGAAGCTACACCGAGAGAAAATACTTACTTCTCTCGTCTGATCTCGTCTCACGCTACGTTAGTATGGTTTATTTCAGCTCAGAGGGAAGCGATAAAAAGGGTCTTCATATGTCGACGTCACGAGCATGTAACGATGGATCCTTGCGCAGAAGTGTTCACGGTAGTGGATCTGATGGGATAAGAGCATTGTCAGTGGTTACAGGAGGAAATCAGAAAGTAAACATCGAAGCAATAGGAGAACTTCTAAGCACGTTCGATGGGATTGGAAAGAATTTGGATATAAAAAATTGACATAAAAGATTGTTATAAGTGTATCACTCATGCTCCTTCGATGGGTACGGTTGAGGGCTACACGCTGATGATTCCAAAGGGTACTAAACCTTTCGAAACCATACACATTGATCATTAAGATATTTTTGACTCGCGGGTCCCAGGGAAAAGCATATTCTGGTAGTGATAGATGCATTCACTAAATTTTTGAGATTATACCCGACCAAGTCCACGACATCACTTGATATCGCTGAATGCAAGATCAAGCACATCAAGTTAGCTACAGTATCATCGGAGGCGAATGACCAAGTAGAGATGTCGAATCGTACAAGGTGACTGGCGAAACTCCTAGTACAATGTTACTTGGCGTAGGACAACGTGGTAAGGTAGACGACAAAATAAAAGAATTTTTAGAAACATAAATTAATGCCAGCGCTAGACATTAGTAGGATTTTATAATTTCCTGACAAATCAGCTTTCAAAACACTCTATTGTATGTGATAGAAAAATAAAAACTATATTAAACCTTTAATTCGCCTTGCATGACGAGCCTTTTTTTCATCAAAAAGTACCTTTTGGTCCCTAAGTTTTATCCCACAGAGACTGCGAAGCCTGCTAGAATAAGACGTGAACCCCCATATAAATAGTATTAGAAATAGACTTTCCACTTCAGTTTTTAATCACTTTGCTTACTTTTCATAGATTAATTCCCTTTGCCTTTAGTATTAAGTAAATGAGTGAGTCTCAGCTCACAGGCTGACTGTATACTTTCAATTGAGTCAAGATTTGAATATAGCGCCATCTAGCGATATCCCCACTCTGTTAATATAAAAAACAAGTGGAATGTATTTCTTCTCGAGCTCCTTGATTGAAAATGAACCTGCGTACAAGCGAATTAACCGAAAGATATAACAGATTTGTGATTTTCAACGAAGTCTAGTTTTAAGTTTTGAAATGTTTTACGCACATATATTTCAGTGATCATTGTAATTGAAAATGCTTAAAAATGAATGCAAGGTATTGTTCAAAATTAATAAAACACGTTGACGAGGCGTACCAAATTTGAAAAGAAAATGCTATATTTGAAGAAATTGACTTTTGAATTCGAGGTGAAAAACAAAATGTCAAATCATTAAATAATCTACTGAGAAGAGGAAATTCAAAGGGTGACGAAGAAAAGGAGCAGGCATCAATGAAGCTGTGGACAAAGAAAAGGTGGAAAGTTTCGGAGATTGCCTTCAAGAAACGCATTGTGACAGGGTTGATTATAAAACTCACAAAGATTTAAATAGATTTTTGGATAATGCGAACAAATTATTATTACACGAATAAAAAGTGCTTTGAAAATCACAGGGGTCTTAAAGTTCAATGTTATTTTAACTGAAAAATTCAGGCCATTAGAGGGAGTAGGGAAATCGAGAAAACTAAAATTTTTTTTACCAAAAGCGAAACTATTCTTTAGTTGATATATTTTGGTGAATTTTTTGAAACTAAAGAAACAAAATTGTAGTCAAAATTGAAAGAGATTCAACAAAAAATGTCTAATTGGAAATTAAAATAAATGATAAAAAATATGAATTTCAATAAATATACACAGTCATCAGTTACTGGCTTATCAACTTACATGGGATTACCTAAATTTATAAGAGATAAAAGAGAAATTGTAAATATCTAAAATAATGATGTTTTCGGGGTTTTCTTTTTGGTAATGCATGATCTTTACTCGCAATTAAAAGTAGCAACTAAAAGTAGAAAAGTTACTTTGATATCCATGTTCAACCTGTCATTAGAAAGTTTTGAAGCCAAACGTTTGACGAATCGCATAAACTTGTAAGAAAACATTGGAAGCAATTTAATTCCTTGAAAAATGATAATCTGTCAGCGGACAAAATTTTCATCGCCATGTCAAAATCTCAATTTTTCAAGTAAAAAATAGCAAGTAAGTGGTAAAAAGGCTGATTATAAAACTTGTTTTTAATATTGTTACTCATAAAAAATACTACAGATCTTTCGCTTTAAAGCCTTGTCACTTTTTCCCATTATTCAGTTCATACTGGTTCACCTCGTACTGGTTTGCTCTATTGTGACGCTACCTTGCATAATTAAATTGCCGATCTGAATTTTAATAGCTGCACCATGTTTTTTAAAGACATGATTATCATTGAAGTGAATGAAACAAAATTTAATTTCAATAGACCAATTTATACCGGATTCACTGTTCTTAATACAGAAAAAGTAATGTATGCTTTTCATTATAATTGTATAACTAAAGATTCGCATAAATTTGATACATGAGACAATAATAACGTCCGATCATTATAAGCAGTCTCTAATTTCTTTCCAAAATATTATCCGACCTATATATCTGATACGCCGTCGCAAACACGAAATACATTCAATTAAACAAGATAAGATTGTTTTCAGTAGGCAAAATGATAAGCGAGTTATGCTTCGTTGTTCGACAGACACTCTTCCATGGGGATTCAAAAAGAGAGTATATGACCCATTGAAGTAGACGATGACGATAATATGCAATTAATGTAAAATATATCGCAAAATAAATATTGTATTTGCAGGTCCGGCGCGAACCGTGTGGATTTGTTGGTAATTCATTCCACAGCCCGAATTTTGATTGCACTTGTAGCTTTCGTGGACATTGTTGTCACGTTGAAATGACTTTTTCTATTGAAGAAAAGTATTGCAAATAGTAAAATACAACGTTACAAACATTTTGATAAAATATTTTGTAAACATAATGTAAATAACGTAAAACAAAAACAGTTTTATTTATTGTGGGTTTTATGTGTATCAGTTTTTTTTAAGTGTTGCAAAAATACATTATACATAAATGTATTACAAACCGACGAAAGACGCTGCGCGGTGATTCTCGAGTCGTCGAGTCTCGGAAGTTATGTAGGGACGGGCGCGGATAGCGCTCGGAGGAGTGACCATTCGTTTTTCTCGTTTAGTCGTGTTTTTCACTGTGTTCCACTACTTTTTATTAGTAGGTTTGAGGCCGATGATGGATGTGGACACACTTGATGATGACGAATGTCTGCATCCGAACTCGACTATTGGTAACTGGCTACGTTCGGGAAAGGTTTTCTACAGTGTGAGGGGTTCTCGCGAATTAAGAATGGGAAAAGGAGGTGGAATTTCGCTCAGATGGCTAGAGTCAGTGATAAGTCAAGCATTCTAATAAATTTGATTTATTAAGAGACTTACAAGGATTATGGGGGTCTTACTGATCTCAAGAATTGGTTAATCTCGTACTACCGAGAGCAGGTTGATTATGACAATGCCACTAAGGATGACTGATTCATAAAGTAAATGAGAGAGGGCGTAACCTCAGAGATGTTGCTTCAAAAAATAGAACAAGAGAGCAGTAGTCTAACAACAGGGCACTCGCGTAGACTCTGGGTATGTTCGGGAAGTATACCGATACAGATTGGGGCAACTATTTTCTCCGCCGGCCCTGACTTCTACTTAATGCAGGGATGTGAACCAGGGACGGTAAAACAACTTTTTCGGATAGTCTGGACCCGGTCCTGGTACCATACCCCGAAAGTACGTCTTTCGATTCCTGTATTCTGTGTCGAAGGGGAGTCTTTTCTTCAAGAAAACTAATTCTATCGCCGCGCATGCGCACTCCAAGAAAGAAAAATAATGTCTACCGCGTGCATGCATACTTGGAGCAGGAAACCTGCAAACATCAAACCTGCTACTCCGCTGATAGGTAGAACAAGCTAACGCGCCGCCTAGCTAGGCAAAATTGAATTAAGTCTAATGTAGTTAACGTAGTAGTTAAAGTAGATTCGTCAGTTAGGTTACGGCACATCTATACACAGCGTTTTTAAAATACTTTGACATTTTTTTCTTATATTACTATCGTAATATATGCAATAATGATTCAAATATGCATCATTTTTGTAATAAATCGTTTTGATACTTTTTAAAATAGCAATAATTAAAAAAAAGGGTAGGGTCAATTGGAACCAGTATGACGTGCATGAAACTTTCGAAAGGTTATATATAAATAAAACTGAATTCTGAAGAATTCTGTTAAATTCAGCAGAATTTTCTTGAAATCAGAAAAATTCTCTTGAATTCAGTAGAATTTGCTTAAGTTCAGGAGAATTCTGTTGCCTTCAGCATAGTTCTCTTAAATTTAGTACAATTGGCTTGAAAAATGTAGATTTTTGTGTTAATTGATTGAAATTATTTTCAGTTGAGCAGAAACCGCGTCAAATATGTAGAATTCTCTTGAATTCTGTAGAATTTTCTTGGATTCTGTAGAAGTGTCTTGACTTCTGTTGAGTTTTCCTTAATTACGTAGAATTTCAAATAAAAAATAGCAATGCCGGACACTTTCTTAAGACTCTAGTAGATATCATACCTGCACTAATATTAGACTACCCAAAAAAACACCCCTAGTATATTTAACGAACCCCATGTAATCTGTCTTCGGCTAAAGCAGCCAAGAAAATGTCAAATTTGAAAAAAGATACCCCAGATACCTTTCCAAGACTAATAGATATCGCAACTTCTAAAATGATATTACAGCCCCAAAAAACCATCCCTAGTACATTTAACGTACCTAGACACCTTTCCAAGACTGGTGGATATCCCATCCCTACAATAATATTATACAGCATACGAAAACATCCCTAGTTTCGGAGATATTCGCGTTTTTGTTAACGATGCTAAAAATATAGATTCTGTGTTTTCAATGGGAAATTATCAGTTTTTCCAGATCGCGCGATTAATCGCAAATTGGGATACTAATCGAATTAATACTAATCGAATTAATCGGAAATTGGGGACTTGGCGCGACTGAAATCGCTGATTTGCTACAAGTCGCAATTTGGGCTACTTAAGTGCGAGAGACCAGTGAATTGGGCTATTTTGGCCGCGAACCGCAAGGATTGAGTTTGACGTCTTTTTCCGGTTAACTATTGGCACTCCTGACCGCCGGCTATCCTTGCAATCGCAGCCGCCAACATCGGCTCCTGCATTCTGATTGGTCAAGACTTTAGCGCCAACAGCAATAGAGTATTTCCACTTGTGACGTCATTTCAAGATGTCCGAACAGGTCAGGGAAAACATTGCATTGTATACATAAGCGCGCGTGTATTATCGTAGTCAAAGAATTGTGTTTATCGGCAAATTAAACATGTCTAGTGAATACTTTTTGAGTTTATCTGGTGAAGTGAACGTCCGTTATTGGAATAAACTAAGTGCAATTGACAATTTAGATCCCTACGCTCTGAAAAGTGAGGAATTTTCCACAAGTATTAGTGATGTACCCGTAGTGAGTTTGATCTTGTATCGTATTTTACGATAACTCATAGTTATTACACGTGCAAACAATTGAAAGCTTATAAAAGCTTAGAGGCTTTTAAGTTCTACGAAGCCGGATTTGTTGAAAAAGTTGAGTGCAAGAAGGTAGATGACAACTTTATAGTGCGTGGTGAGGTTAGTATAGGCACGTTCATTTATCATTAACTGCATATATTCATTTATATTGGAGTATATTTTTTTTGCAATGTGTTACTCAATTTTTTATTTATTTAATAATAATGCTTATTTGAAAAGTAGCATACAATTTTGAACACATTGCCAGATGCTTTAAATGTGAGGTTAGGAAATGTTCATTGTTATAGAAAAATCTCCTTATTGTCTAATAAATGTAAAAAATTACAAAATAAAAAATATATCAACTGTTACAGGTTAAACATTCTCAAAGAATGAATGATAAAAATTTAAGACCGTGGATTATCTTAGATGCAAATGGATCTATTTTAAGTGCTCATTGCACTTGTGTAGCTGGTCTTGGCGAGGTTTGCAGCCATGCAGCTGCTATCGTTTTTTACCTATATATGAAAGACCAACACCCTCGTCGAACAACGAGAGGAAATCTTGTACGGATGTACTAGCAAAATGGCCCGTTCCATCTACGCCGAAAAAAGTAGTACCAAAAAAGATTTCCGAAATCGACTGGGGTACAAAGCGACCACGTCAAGGTAATTATATATGATGTGCATAAGAAGAAAAAAATTTTAATAAGGCTGATGCTATACCTACGGTAATTAACGTGAGTGAAGCTTCCGAAACTAAACCTACGTGAAATGGTAAAAAGTTCCGAAATACAACGACGGCGGCGCTAATGTTCGATTGCGCGAAATTCAAAACAGAAATGATAAATATGTATAATTTTTAAAAGTTTAAGTTGAGTCTGTACATGAATATAAGTAATTTTTAGAATTCAAGTAAAAAAGAAAGTCAGATTCTTTACTACAATTCTTTTCTAATTACACCAAGGCTAGCAAATGGGAAAGCATTGGTTTAATGTGTATGATGTATAAATATTGAATTAATAAATTTATTGCAGTACTTTCCAGTAGAAAATAAGTCTTTATAGATGATGATAATGCTTCTAATTAACTAACAAATACTTGTCTTAACTTTCTCAGCAATAATAAAAATTATAATCATAATAATTTAATAAAATACCTTTTCGAAAAAAGTAAATGTTGAGACGGGATGTATTAAATACATAGAAAAATAATGCTCATATATGTTTATTCAAAAATCATATTTTATTTACCTTTTTAAAATACGAGCATTAAAATACCGGTTACAATAATTGTAGATTTGTTGGGCGTTTACAATTAATGAACCATTCTTATATTTATTCCGAGAGAAATTGAGGTGCTGATAGTAAAAGCGGTTTAAATCGCATATTATTTTTAGCTTGACGATTTTTTGTACCCTCTTTTGCTATCAGCCCCTTAATTCTTATATTCAAAATGAAGAACATTGGTGGCTAAACCAAGTTTTCTTATTTGGTACAGCTTTCAAACCAACGCATTTAA
>CAKNXH010061725.1:0-13085 GCA_932178445.1 Andricus quercusramuli
ATTTTTATAACGAAGAAAGTGAAATAGAGTCCATCCAACATGAATAAAAAAATTACGCGGGGGTGAACCACCCCTACGTATTTTTAAAGTTGTGCTGAAAATTGCTCAATTCACCGAAAAAAATTTGAAAAAAATATATTTTGCACTTGAGACCAAAATAAAGTTGACGTGTTTTGCAAGAAAAATTTGTGAACAAATTAATGGGGTAGCTACCCTTAAACACTTTTTATTTTGCGTCCATGATAATATATAGATTCCATACGAAAAAGAAATTGGGAAATTATTTTTATAACAGAGGAAGTAAAATAGAGTGAATTCAACATGAACAAAAAAATTACGCAGGGGTAAACCACCCCTCAATATTTATAAATTTGCTGAAAATTGCTACATTCATAGGAGAACATTTAAAAATATATATATTTTGCACTGTGTACCAAAATAAAGTTGACGTTTTTCGCCAAAATAAATAAAAAAATTAATGGGGGTAGCTACCCTTAACCACTTTTTAGTTGGTGTCTATGATAATATATACTTTCCATACACATTGTAATATACACTTTTTTGACGAATCTCATTATTGTTCAAAGTTTGAACAATAAATCTTCGATATACTGTGTGCAACAGGTAGTTTCTTCGGGTTTTTCTTGCTAGATGCAAGTCTTATTTTGTAATTTTCTACATAATTGGAGGGTGGTTCACCCCCGCGTAATTTTTTATTCATGTTGGATGGGCTCTATTTTACTTCCTTCATTATAAAACTAATTTCCCAATTTTTTTGTGTATGGAAAGTATATATTATCATGTACACCAAATACTAAGTTTTTAGGGGTAGCCACCCCCATTACTTAGAAAATTTTTTTTTGCGAAACAAGTGATTTTTATTTTCACGTCAAGTGCGAAATATATTTTTTGCAACACCCACCTCTAAAGTTGACGTTTGCATGCTTCTAAATGGTGCCTAAAGGACCTTATTTGAGCTGACTGTGCGTGCAAGAAATTTCGCGCATGCGCAGTTTGAAGATGGCTTACTTTAGACACTGGTGAAAAAGCTGCGCATGCGCACATTCGAGATGAGGTACTTTAGACACTGGCATATGTAACTTTAGACACTGGTGTTGGTATCTTCTTGAAATAATTTTACATTCAACTTGAACAAGTGTTTTAATGATTAAAGTTTTGTTTTTAGGGTTTCCAGCCCACCCCCCGTGGGGGGGGGGGGAAGAATAAACGCCAACATTTTTTTTCAATAATTTTTTTCAAACAATTTTTTTTTTAACAAATTTTTTTCAAAATTTTTTTCAAAATTTTTTTTCACTAAATTTTTTTTTTCGACAATTTTTCCTTAAAATTTTTTTTTTTTTTTTAATTTTTTTTTTCGAAATTTTTTTTCACAAAATTTTTTTGCTTGAAAATTTTTTTCCACACAATTTTTTTTCAGAACATTTTTTTCAAACAATTTTTTTTTCAAAATTTTTTTCAAACATTAGAAAAAATTTTTTCTTTTTATTTCTTTGCTTAACTCTATGCAATATAAAATTAGTATTTTTCGTTACCACCTCCTTACAACTTTTTCGGACGGGCGTTGCAAAAAGTAGCGTGTGATACACGTGCGCGTAGGTGATTGGTAACTCGTGTGATTGTATCATTCGCCTGCGGTTCGAAGCATGAGTCGATGTTTAGCGCACGAGCTAAACATCAACATCAACAAATAACTATTTTTCAAATTTTTCGCCTCTGAATTAAGCAATTTTCAGCACATTTTTAAAAACATGTAGGGCTGGTTTACCCCCGCGTAATTTTTTTATTCATGTTGGATGGACTCTATTTCACTTCCTTCGTTATAGAAATAATTTCCCAATTTTTTTTGTGTGTGAAAAGTATATATTATCATAAACATAAAATGAAAAGTGTTTTGGGGTAGCTATCCCCATTAATTTTTTTACAAATTTTTTTTTTGCGAAACACATCAACT
Organism: Andricus quercusramuli; assembly: GCA_932178445.1. Classification (NCBI taxonomy): domain Eukaryota; kingdom Metazoa; phylum Arthropoda; class Insecta; order Hymenoptera; family Cynipidae; genus Andricus; species Andricus quercusramuli. The sequence goes on from CAKNXH010061725.1 coordinate 1,973, forward strand.
TTATTTTGGTCTCAAGTGCATAATATATTTTTTTCAAATTTTTTCCTGTGAATTTAGCAATTTTCAGCACAACTTCAAAAATATGTAGGGGTGTTTCACTCCTGCGCAATTTTTTATTAATGTTGAATAGACTCTATTTTACTTCCTTCGTTATAAGAATAATTTCTCAATTTTGTTTTATGTATAAAAAGTATATATTATCATAGCCAAATAATAAAAAGTGTTTTGGGGTAGCTACCCCCATTAATTTTTTTACCAATTTTTTTTTGCGAAACACATCAACTTTATTTTTGTCTCAAGTGCAAAATATATTTTTTTCAAATTTTTTCCTGTGAATTTATCAATTTTCAGCACAACTTCAAAACTATGTAGGGGTGGTTCACCCCCTTAATTTATTTTTTTTTTTGTTGAGAAAATTACGTTAGACATCTTTCATCATGAGGAAACTTTCCCAGTAGGTTTGGTCGAAATCCATTTTGTTTTTCTACACAAAACTATACAATCGACACTTGCGACCCCTATCTTTGAGGGGTTGTTTTACCCCCTTGAAGTATTTTTCCGCAGATAAAAAAAAAGTGTCCCTTAGTTTTTCGAGTACTATAACATATATCAGGCAGAATCAAATCGGCGAGGGACACCTGGAGTACCTTCCTTGTTAGTTCCGTGGAAAACTGATCCCAGTCCGTTCTTCTTGGATTTCTGACCCATTTAGGACCATCGGGTACAACGGATTCCAACACGAACTCTATCTGTGAGTGATCTGAGAGAGAGGGTTCATCTGAAACCCTCCACTTCTTGATACTATCCCTAATATTACTGGTCCGGAGAGTGATGTCAATGACTTCTTCCCTGACCGAATTACGGAACGTCGGGGTGTTCCCCGGGTTAAGAATATCTAAGTCAGTAGTGATTAGGTATTCCAGTAGGTCATTACCTCTCGAGTTGACGTCTGTGCTACCCCACAAGGTATGGTGGGAATTAGCATCGCACCTCAACAGAGGAGGCATGCCTCTTACCTTGCAATATTCCACCACTGTACATACCTCCACTGGTGGGTTGGTATCGCTGTCATAAGGAAAATAAGCGGATCCTAGAACTAGCCTCCCTATTCCTTTGAGATCCATGGCTATCACCATCAGGTCTCTCGAACATAGTTCAAGCAGCGGGACAGCACTAACTCCCTTCGTCAGTATACATGCCCTCGGTTTGGCTGCCTTGGGGTCCCTGTAACAAAAAAGACCAGCCCCCCCTAATCCCCTTATGGTATCTCGAACTAACCATGGTTCTTGGATTAGCGAGATACCTGTATGCCTAACAGCCATGCCCCTCTGCAAAACTGCAGGGGCGCCTTTGCTGTGATGCAAGTTAATCTGGGTAATGGTGAGACCAGGAGCAGTCATTTAGGTCTGCTCCCAGGGGGTTGGTCCTCTGAGCTGTCGTCAGTCCAGCTCCCGACGACTGTCTGTTCGTCGGCAGCTGGGCCGGTTTGTGCCTCTTCACAGGCCCAGCCACCCCCGGTGGGGTGCCCTCCGAGCCTCTACCTCTCTTCTGGGCCTCAGTGCTGGATGTCAGCCCTTCGACTGCCGTCGCTTCAGCTCCCGCAGCTGCTTCTATAGCCTGCCGCGCTTTTCTCCTCAATCTCCTTTTCTGGGAACCGTTGATTCCATTTTTCTTACTGGGGGGGCCGATTGGCCTCTCCCATTACCGTAGCCTCGTTCAGAGGGACCGTCGATCCCTCAGCTCCCGAGGGAACTGGGGGCACAGCCATCAACTGAACTTGGCTTGCCGGAGAGACAGGTAGAGGGGTAAGAGTTAAGTTGCCGTAAAGACCCAATCCCTCACCCGCCTCCGCCACCTCCCTTCTTCCTCCTCCTCGTTTTCCATCAATCAGGGTGTCTACTAACCGGGAAAACCGGGAATTAGCCGGGAATAAAAATTCCAACCGGGAATCACATTTAAAGTTTTCGAAAATGTGATTTGTTTTATTATTCGTGATAAAAGGACGAATAAATTTGAATATTTACTGTTTAAAATCTTATAAATGGATGGTGAAATTCAAAAGTCGAGCGAAAAATAGGTAAGTAAGGCTAGTGCATCGAGATGATCGACTAATGGCTCACTTTTAAACTCAATGAAGAGATTAAGAGAACTTCACACTTTACTAAAATAATAGAACGTAGTGCCATGTCGGTTAGATGATTCGGATCTTTGGATGCTTAGTTTATAATTTGGTAAGTTTTTGGTATTTTATTCTTTAATACATATATTATGTTAGTGTTATAATCATGTGTTCATTCTGTATTTCTACATAAGTATGACTGTTGTACACGATGCAATACTATTTAATGTAAACCGAAGTTTGTCTGATGCTTGTTGATAGAAGATTTTCTTATGGTGGTGCAATGAATGAAAAATTCAGAATATTATATTGATATAAGGTAGAAGTCCCAATATAGAGTACATGGCTGTCCCAGTACTTGGCCATTGTTTTACATTTGTTTTACATGGCCAGGTGCGGTCAGGTATTGGGATGGACATGTTTGGAGATTGATTTTGAAAATTAAAAGTCAAAGATTATGAATCGTACATAATCTATTTAAAGTTTGAGATTAGGTACGTGAGAGCTTGCGGTAAAATTAATCATATTATTAAAACTATTTTGTATTGTAGTGATAAAAATTATAAAAACGAACTTAACATTTTGAGGTTATAAGTGTCGATTCTCAGAACAATGACCTTTTTAATTCGAACACTTTCATAATTTTAAAATGTTTTAATTTTTGCGGTACTACTTTATTGTGTTAATCGTTTAATATTATTGTTGAAAATTATACTTTTGAGTCGAGTGAAAATAATTACAATTAGATTATAATGGCTTCAAACGTTGCGGCACACAATTGGTGTTCTTCAGTTATTTATTACATTTAATTATAATTAAATTTGTAATAATCAGTCGTTAATACCAAAGGAATTAAAAATTATACCTAAGAATTATTTACAAATTATAATTTAAAAAATAATTAACCAAAGATATGCTTATAAAAAATCAGAGCTGTCGTTTTATCTAAGTCTGTGCAGTTAATTAACACATCAAAATTGCATTATATGTTTATATTTGTACACATTTTTGAGAATAAATAACTTAAGAGTTTCATTAACGTGTGACTAAGTGTCTGAAGTAATTTTAATAGAATTTTGTTCATTTTCCTTCGAACCTGAAGCCTAATTTTCATGAGTAATCTCAACCGATTTTATTATTGAGGGCCATCACATATAAATTATTTTATTGAAAGTGCTTAATATTCTTTATGTTTGTCATGTATAAATTATCCTTTCATGTTAATTTTCAGATTCATTCACCAGTTCTCCACAATGAAGAGCCAGACAACCTTCCGACTAGCTTGGAAAGCTGAATTTCCATGGGTGGAACAGGATAAACAACAAATCTTTTATGCTCGATGTACGATATGTAATAGGTCATTTTCTTTTGAGTCTATGGGCCGTATTGCGCTTAAAAGTCATGCGAAAAGTAAAAGACATTCGGAATTAATGAATCATGCTAGAAGTCAGTGTCTATTCCAAGCTTATTTTCAATAAACTCGTCACATAGTTCGACCAAAGAACTACCCTCTGCATCTACTACTGAATCAATAATTCCAGCACAATCGTCATCTGTGTCCACTTCATCGACGGGAAATTGTTTACGAGATAATTTATTGTCTCATACTCGTTTGTCGCAAAATTTTCTTGGCTTATACGCAACTAAAGATATCGTGACCGAAGCCGAAATCTTATGGTGTATAGAAGCAGTAATGAATCACAATTCTTTGCGTACTACTGAAAGCAATGTTTCTCTTTTTGCGAGAATTTTTCCGGACAGTCAAGTTGCAAACAATATGAGATTACATAAGGACAAGATTGCATACAGCATCGTTCATGGTATTGCTCCATTTTTTCAAAAAAATCTCATGAAAAAAGTTAAGAGTCTAGAACATATTGTTATTGGCTTAGATGAGTCTTTGAATAAAATAGCACAGAAAAGTCAAATGGATGTGAATGTTCGTTTCTGGGATAATGATAAAAATCGAGTCTGTGCTCGGTACTTGACATCTGTTTTCCTTCACCATACGACAGCTACTGATCTCCTTGATGGCCTCAAAAAGCCACTATATGAAATCGATACCCAGAGAATCTTGCAGGTGTCGATGGACGATCCTAATGTCAATTGGAAACTTATACGTCTGTTCAACTCGGAGCTACGACCCAACCTTGAGTCACCTCAACTGCTGGAATTAGGCTCGTGTGGCCTTCACGTATTTCATGGATCTTTCAAGACAGGCCTTACAAAAGCTAATTGGCGTGTAGATCAATTTTTAAGAGCAGGTTACAACTTACTTAAAGAAACACCTGCGCGTCGTGGGGATTTTACTAATATTACGGGATCCAAGGAATTTCCACTATAGTTTTGCCAGGTTCGTTGGATTGAGAACTCAAAAGTTTCACAAAGAATGCAAAAAGTTCTACCAAATTTGGAAAAATACGTAGAACACGTTCAAGTCACGAATAAAGCTCCGACCTGTAACAGCTTTAACATCGTTGCTGAAGCGTTAAAAGGTAAACTTTTGCCAGCAAAGCTTGCATTTTTTCAATCACTGGCTGAAGATTTAGAACCATTTCTAACTGAATATCAGTCAGATGCTCCGTTAGCACCATTTTTATACGATAGTTTGACGCTGTTAGTAAATAATTGCATGAAACGTTTCGTCAACGAAGACGTAATAGCTAAAACCCGTTGCACCGCATTGATGTGATGAAAAAGTCGAAAAAGTTATATGTTAATTTGAAGCACGCAAAAGACATTGATCTTGGTTATGCCACTCGTTACGCCATGGGAAAATGTAAAGGTGCGAGTCTTAAAGAAATACTTCAATTCAAGCAAGAGTGCAGGAACTGCCTTCAATATCTTGTGTCAAAGTTACTAGAGAAATCTCCTTTGAAGTATCCCTTGACAGAAGCTCTGACTTGTCTAAATCCGGCAAAAATATCTTTCTCTGTAAAATCAGCAGAAAATCAGTTACGCGTAGCCTTAGATATTCTCTTGAAGGCGAATCTTCTTTCTGCTAGTATTCTTCAGAATGCAGATCGGGGATACAAAACGTTGTTGGCAGATCCCTTCGTAATCGAACAAATGAAACTGTTCTCTCGAAAGGATGCAAGATTAGATGACTTTTGGATGGAAACTCTATCAAGGCGGTCATAAATAGATACGGGAAGCCTTAGGAAAGTATTAAAGCTTTTCTTCACACTATCTCATGGAAATGCTAACTTAGAAAGAGGGTTTTCTGTGAACGATGAAATGCTTGTGGAGAATCTTAAGGAAGAAACTTTAGTGTCACATCGAAACATATGCGATGTTGTAACGAAATCCGGAGGTCTTGAATCCTTGACCATCTCTAAGGAGTTAATTCTTTCAATGAGGAATGCCCATGGAAAAAGGAAGGATGCTTTGGAAAAGTGCAAAAAGAAAAAGACTGAAGAAGAAAGAACTGAAGAAAATAAGAGAAAAATGAAAAGAGAAGAAGATCTGAAAAGCAAGAAAGCTAAGTTGCTGGCAGAAACAGGTGAATCAATTGCCTCTATTGATGAAAGACTAAAGAACCTACGAAAATGACTGTTTTTAGTTTTTTTCTTTTCGAGTTTTTATATTCATAGGTTTTACCTTCTACAATCTACATACCTCTTAATTTATCATTGTGCAATTGTACACCTTATTTAAAATTTTTGTTAAGTGCTCCTTAGTACCTGAATTAGTTTTTACATTAATCTAAAACATACTAAAAACACTGCTTTTGTTGTACGTACTTAATACCTACTTGTGTATTAAATTATTTATATTAATAAAGGAGTTCATAATTTGGAAAAATAGTGCAGCATCTTTCTTTTTCCCTCAAAATTCGTAAGTTTTAGGCACAATAAATTACCAAAATATTATTTGGTTTAAATATAATAAAATATCGCAATACATAATATTACATATAGGGAAACCTTATGTTAAATGCGTTTTATTTATGATTCTATTAAGGGAAATTCGATAATTATAACCGGGAAAAAACCGGGAAATAGCCGGAAATTCGGTGGTCGAAAAATAGTAGACACCCTGATCATTTAACATGTTCAAATTCATAATTCATCCCACGAGAAGTAGGGAAATAAAGGTCCGCCCCTGCAGAGCCCCGAATGCAGGGGTAAGACTGTAGTTACTCGGGGAGGTCGTCCGGTGTCCCCGAGAGGCCGTTAAGACACCTTCGTAACCCCTAGGTGCTAAAGTGCCATGAGCATGATCACTCTACACCCACATCTTAGGGGGTTGGTCACATTGAGTGAGATACTCAATGTGTAAGTATCAGCTTTCAACCCACCACAACAAAAACGGAGGGCTGTTTCTTAGTCGCTATATGGGCCGCAGGTCATTCCTGTCCCGATTACAAACTGTAAGTCAGTCCGGGAGGGGCCTCGACCCAGGGATCCGGAGGCCCGTGTTAGCTAGGCTCTTTCACCCTTCTACCATACCGTAATCACACATGCCAGGAGAGCCCGTTTATAGGGATCCTTTTCCATTCACCCGGGAGAACCCGTTTATAGGGATCCTTTCATTCATACCCATGCGCATGCAGGCCGAGGTCCTTTTGACCCCTATGTCCCACATGCTTAAGCCTCCCCACCAACTGCAAGGTGTTACAGCCCCCATGGAAGGTTTTCAGCACAGATATAAAACCTACTTTGCTAAGTGGAATGGAATGGGAGCTTCTAATGTCTCCCCTAAGGGTTTACATTTTTCTTGTATCTCTTCCCTATTCCTTTACACACACCCCCACATACTTTCTTGGTGGTGGGAGGGGGACCTACAGTTTAAGGTGGGTTGCGAACCACCAGGAGAAACAGCCTTAAGTACTTAGAGAACCTTTTTCTCTAGAGCTACCGGTCCCACGACTCTCCGGAGATGAACAGCTCCCTTGCTAGGCAAGTGTTCAACGCATGGGCCTTAATTAAATGGGCTTTAATTAAAAAATGAACGGTACTCAAAATTTGGAAATTTTCAAACATTTTGAAATGTTAATGAACTATTACTAAAACGTTAAATCGAAAATGAATTTTGCAAAATATGCATAAAATATTCAAAATGTTAATGAAAAGCCTTCTTTTTAAAAAATGTGTCAAATGAATCGTATATATATATATACGATATATATACCGAAGTAGAGATGCATATACTCCCCCTAAGCTTCTTATGAAAACAAACAGCGCGAGTTCAAATAAACGAGGATCACTTTTGGTAGATTATGATCGCACAGTGGAATTGAATCTAATCACAAGAATTTTCAAGACAACTTTTAAATATAGGATACATAGTGAATGATCTCGGCGCGAGGAAGAAATGAACAAAATGAAAAAAGACTGCAATTGATGAAAAGGAAAGTTTTTACCATTATAAAATTTGTATTATTATAAAAATTAATTTGTTTAAAACTTTCAAATAGTTTCGATTTTAATATTATAGTTTAAACAGAAAATTTATATTTATTATTAAATAGGTTATAGCTGCGTGTATGTTTTTATATAAACTAAAAAATTATCAAACTCTGAATTTGTGTATGAAAATTATTTGAATAAATTTATCATTGTTGTAAATTTTATAAGAATCGTAGAAAAAGGTTTTTGGATATACATTCTTTGTTGATTCCGTAAACAAATTGAGCCTATTCTTTGAAAAATGGTAAAACTCCTAATTCGATCATGAAAATTGTTTAAATAATTAATGAATATTGGAAATTTGAAAAGCATAATAGAAAAATGTCATCGGAAATATATTTATAGTCAATTATGTAAAAAATTGACCCTACTCGGTGAAAAATATAAAAATTTTGAATATTTTTATGAAAATTGTTTGAATAATTAATAATTATTGTTAATTTTCAAAGTATCATAGGAAAAAGTTTTTTTGAAAACATTTTTTATTGATACCGTAATCAAATGAAGCCTATCATTTGAAAAATAGTCAAACTCCTAATTAGTTTATCGAAATTATTCAAATAATAATTTATTCTTGGAAATTTTCAGAGCATTATGAGGAAAAGTCAACGGAAAGATATTCTTACCTAATTCTTAAAAAAATAAAGCCTATTCGTTGAAAAAAGCCAAACTCTAAATATGCTTATGAAAAATGTTAAAATAATTAATAATTATTGTAAATTTGCAAAGTAACGTAGGAAAGACTTATTATGAATACATTATTTTTTGCTCTGTAAACAAATTGAGCCAATTCGTAAACAATTAGACAAACTCTTAATTTGTTTATCAAATTTGTTCAAATAATTAATCGTTCTTGTAAATGTACATAAGCAACATATAAAAGAGTCATGAGAAAGACATTTCTTATCCTCATAGAAAAATGTGAACAGAAAAATATTGTTGGTTAATTCTATAAAATAATTTAGCTTATTCGTTGAAAATAGCCAACATTTGAATTTGTAAAGCAACATAGAAAAGACTATGCGGAAAGACATTATCAGTTGATTCCGTAAACAAACTGAGCTTATTCTTTTATGGAAATTGTTTAAATAATTTATCATTCTTGTGAATTTAAGTATAAGCAGCATAGATAGCAATAGATATTCTTACTTAATTCTGTAAAAAATTGAGCCTATGCGTTGAGAAATAGCCATAATCTTAATTTTGTAATGAAAATTGTTCAAATAATGAATAATTCTTGTAAGTTTATAAAGCAACATAGAAAAGAGTCATCGGAAAGATATTCTTAGTTGACTCCGTAAAAAAATTGTGCCTATTCCTTGAAAAACATTCAAACTCTGATTATGTTGATAAAAATTGTTTAAATAATTAATCATGATTGTACATTTGCAAAGTGTCGTAGAAAGAGTCATTGGAAATACATTCTTGATAATTCCGTAAAAAAATCGAGCCCATTCGTTAAAAAATGGCCAATCTCTTAATTTTTTATTCGAAATTGTTTGGATAATTAATAATTCTTGAGAATTTACCAAACATCATAGAAAAAAGTCTTCGAAAAGATATTCTTAATTGACTTCGTTTTCTTCAAAGATATATGAGCCAAGAATGAATATATTTTTTAAATTTTCTAAACTTCGTTAAATTGCAAAAATAATTGCACTTTAATGTTTTCTAACAAAATTAGAACAGGATGAATTTACATTTATAAAAATTGTTTAAATAATTAATCATGATTGTACATTTGAAAAGTCTCGTAGAAAGAGTCATTGGAAATACATTCTTGATAATTCCGTAAAAAAATCGAGCCCATTCGTTAAAAAATTGCTAATCTCTTAATTTTGTATTCGAAATTGTTTAGATAATTAATAATTCTTGAGAATTTACCAAACATTATAGAAACAAGTCTTCGGATATATATATAAAGTCTTCAAATATATATGAGCTAAGAATGAACACATATTTTTAATTTTCTAAACTTCGTTAAATTCCAAAAATAATTTCATTTTAATGTTTTCTAAACATATTAGAACAGGATGAATTCATATTTTGAATTGTTTGAGATTACAATAATAGTTACAATTAGATGGACGTCATATTATTTGAAAATGTAACTAAAAGTTTAATCAAAGAAAATTCTAAACGTTCCTAACTTTGTATTGTTAGTTAAAGTTAGAAGGATGTAATTGTCTTTGAAAATGTAAATAAAAGTAAAGTAAAATAAAATAAATTTCTAAGTGTTCATAATTTTTATTTCTTATAAAAAAAATTGTTTTCAAAAATAAACTGAGGCTATATAATTTTCAAATAAAACATTAAGAAATAAGCCAAAATATGAATTAAAATTGTATTGTCTTTAATAGGCCAGGATGAAATAATATTATTAATTCCTATACTTGATATAGTTTAAACTTGAAAGAAGTCACCGTCGTCGAAAATGTAACATAAATATTTTCATCCGATAAGATAAGGGTCGTGACTCAGGAGCACTCAGCCTTTCGAATCTACAAGCCCAAGCCTAGAACTACTAAAAGTAACACTGACTCTCGAATGAGAATGAATGAGAATGAATCTCGCTGACTCTCTAATCTAACGCTGACACTTGAAGCACAGACCAACTTTCAAATTTAGGATATACCTTTCTATGCTTGAAAGGGCAAGAGTGTGTTTCTTTGTCACAATTAGATAGAAGCAGTAACTTTGTCAAAGAGATTCGTTAATCGTAGCTCGAAGTGAACAGTATGTCTGCCGGGAACGTAAGACAATTGATAGGGATGGCTCTGGGGTTTATATATGATGGGTTCTACATGCTGGGGATAGGGGCGATGAATACATGCCGAAAATCACGTTCGACCTTTTGAAATTGGCACGTTTCTCACTTTTGAAAAAGTCACGTTTTTAACTATTGAAATCGGCCCGTTTCTAACTTTTAAAATCAGCATGTTGCTATTGATAATATTACCCACATCTAGTCCCGCTCAATGTTTATGCATACCAATATGTATGATTTCATTATTATCAAATTGAGAGCGAGGCTAGTGTGTGACTAATAATATTGAGCGTTTAATGATTTACGCTAGTGCGTGTTGAGTTACCCGAGCGACAAATATGTTAGTTCCCTCTGCTGACACTCTCGTTTACCGATTACCTCATCTCTTGCTCTTTCAGGAATATGAATTCTACTACTAACTTAATCATATTCAGTAATTTTGGTCAGACACTTTCAGTTACAATGTGTCTGACCGTTCACGTAAGCCTTCACTTGCGCATTACCTGGCGTGATGTTTCAGGTGAATGAATTTTTAACTTTGAATAGTTACTTTTCTACCATACATTTTCATGTATACATACTTATATGCCTAATTAATTATTCGACGTATTCAGTTCATGAACATAGATGTATGTATGGATTATTTGTTAATATTTAATTATCTTTAGGTCGATGAATTTCTTATAAGGTTCCATTCGATTACCGTGCGTTATTAAATTATCGGTATCCTCCGAGTCTGTACCCTCCTGTGGTATCTCACCGCTCATTATCGATTTTTGTATGGATATTACAAATTATCTCAATAACAACATGTCA
>CAKNXH010061725.1:13095-24947 GCA_932178445.1 Andricus quercusramuli
TATTACAAATTATCTCAATAACAACATGTCAAAAATCTAAAGTTCTGTCACTGAATTGTAAGCAAATAGATAGGTCTCATAATAAATCTGGTAAAATTGTACAAGAAATGAGAACACTATTTTCCACTGCACACACAAAAGAAGAGATAAACATCATTAGTACCCAGGATAGCACTCAGAATTTTCCTTTTTCCAATCATTCGGATATCGTTTTATTAAATGCGATTGAACGATTCGAAATTATGTTCTGAAAGTTATGAAAATTTGCAAGCGCATTGTCGAAATATGAAATAATTTGTGTGCAAAGTATGAACTTCAAGCATGGAAGTAATGATAAGAAAAAAGACCGTTGAAGTTAGTGAAAAAAATAAACAATATTAAATGAAGTAATTGACTTATCGTAATTCTGCATGTACTCTTTCAGTGATAGACCTCCATCATGCTCACATCTGTAGTCAGGACTTCTTTTCTCAAAAACTGTACCTCACAGGTGTATAAACGTCAAATACGAAAAATGAATCGTTTTTCCCATTTTATAAGCAAACTATTGTTTTTATGTGAAATAGAAGAATAACCTTTTTTATAGAGAAATAAATTCTACACATTTTTCTATGAATTCTTAATTTCACTAAAATGAGCCGTTTCTGAAATAAATGCAAAAAACACATAATGGCCCCTATTGTTTATTATAAAATGTTTAGCCATTGTTCAATCGATTTAGATTTTTTATATAATCATTAACTGCCTATGGAGAAGGGGTTTTGCTAATAATCAACCTGTTACGATTTTTTTCCTTTATCAAACCCTTCGTTGCCTGGCCTATGAGGGATTTTATTGAACATCATGTTTTCATAATATTCATGTTTTTCCCGAGCGAAGATTATTTTTTAGCACTAAATAAACTCATTAAACCTTTTAAAAAAGATATACTTTTTAAATAGGTATTTCAAACTTGATATTACCATAAAATATATGTTTATGTCGTCGCAAAATTTTTAAGTTGAATATCTGAAAACCGTTGATTATGCGTGTCATGTAAGTTATACAATTAAATTTGCTATTTAAGGGCTTTGTTCACTTGGATTTTGAATGTTCTTTTGCTATGTAGTGTCAACTGGCTTTTAGAATAAGATAAAGAAAACTGACCTAATGTTTGGGGTTGTACGTCGACCTGGGGTGAATATAAACTGGAGGAAGTCGCTTTCATGCTGGCGAAACTAATATTTTGGGTGAAGATGTTAATTTTCTGAAACGGGGAAATGCTCGCAGACACTCCGAGAGCAGGCGGATTTCGAGAAGGGGAGGGTAGATAGCAAAAGCGTTCTTGAGAAAAATCTCCGAACTTATTCTTTATGCAGAATTTTGGCACTGACGAAGTATTCGCGGAGGTTAACACGCATTCTAAAACATCCGATTTTATGAATATAAACAACAATTTGCCGATCAGCTACAGTAAAACGAGTTCTAATAAGTTAAAAATTGATATGTCCCGTAGAATGCACCGACGAGAACAATGACAGAACATATGACTGGTAGAACATTCGTCAACGACCGCGAATCGTACGCCAATTTTGTGTACAAGATTTGACGCCACTAGCTGTTGGCAAGGTAGTTTTTTTCACATTGGAAATAAAACTTCCAATAAGATATCCAATAAGATAATATTCAGCTCGTTTCTTGCAGATCTGACTTATGAATGTACGAAGTTTTTACATGTATCAACTCGCCAAAAAAATACATGTTCAAATTAGGGGCCTTCCATAAACCACGTGGTTTCTTTAGGTAGGAGGGGTGGTTCGACGAAAGGCCACGTTGGTCCACATAGTGGGGGGGGGGGGGGGGTCCGAATCACGTGGTTTTAAACTTAGGTGTTAAAGGAACGAAATAAAACGCATGGCCAAAAACAGAAAAATGTTTACTGAAAACAATAATAGGTCCAACAATATTACAATACGATATAAATACATTCAAACCCCAATTGTTGATTCTTAAACCGGAAAGATTAATTCTTTACCATAAAAAAACACGAATTTTCAACAAAATACATGAATGGTCAGTTAGGGGCCTTCCATACACCCCGCCGCATCCGGGGGCGCGGCGCCCCCCCAAAAAGTGGCCAGAATTGGGCCTCGTAGTTCATGGAAGCCCCCTTACTAAATTTATCAAGTTTGAAATTCTAAAATTACAAAAACTCTAAATTTATCAAGTGGGCAAAAAAATAACTTCCAAAATGACCCACATTGCCAAATTTGAAATCATAATATGTCAAAATTGAGCTCTTTGCAAATTCATTTAGAAATTATAGGTTCATCAATTTATTTACATATTCGAAATTTATCAGGTGGATAAACTAATACATGCTTTGCAAATTTTATGCATGAAGTCTAAATTTACCAAGTGGAAAAAAATAAATGTCAAAATTGTCCGCTTTAGCAAATTTGAATCCTAATATTCCAAAATAGGGCGCTGCTAATTTATTTCAAAATTATAGGTTTAACAATTGGCCAACAAATAAATTCCATCTTTGTCAAATTTGAAATTTTAATATTTCCAAATTCGGTTCTTTACAAATTTGTTTTGAAACAATACATTTATCAGTAGGAATGGTAATATTTCAAAAATGCATTCTTTGAAAATTTATTTTTGAATTCTCAACTGATTAAGTTGCACGGTAGTGGAGGGCTTGTGGTATGCTATACGTATCTCGAGTTCTAATTAATATTTTTCTACTCTACTCGGCTCATTCCGAAGCACTTCAAATGCGCTCCATCGCATCACCAAAATAGTCTGTCGCGCTAGATCGAAAGTACCGATAACGAGAGCGCGCAAGGAGGTGGGGTTGCTGTTGAAACGCTTCACGTGTCTGGGTTCCAAAAAATTGCAGTTTATGTAAATAATTGACATTGAGAGTTCCATAGTTACCTAGGTAAAAAGGTACATAATTTATAGTCCTCCAACACTCACACCAAGTTCCCTTTGTTAATTTCTACAGTTCTTAAGATAGCATTTATGTACACTGTATGTACCCTTTATCCGGGTGAATCGTTTTTCATGCCTTTATTTAATAGTGTGGCAAATGGATGTGGAATAAATTCGTATATGCATGCACGTTGAGATGCACATATTTCATAAACAATATAAAATTTTAATTTGTGTATAGGATATACGGCAGAAATGAAAGGGTCAAGTTTTGGAAGGTAAGTGGTATATTTTGTATACATTGCAAAAGTATAATATGCCGGAAAAACTTTCCTAGAATGAGGCAGTGTAATTAGGACTCAGAATACGTATAGCGTATCAATCTCCCCCCCCCCCCGCCTTCATGCGCGCGCTCGTTATCAGTATTTGCGATCTAGCGCAATATAATTTTTTGGTGGTGCGATGGAGCGCATTTCAAGTTCTTCGGAAGGAACCCAGGAGCATTCCAAAATATTAGCTAGGACACGAGATACGTATAGCATGTCACCAACCCCTCCACCGGAGGTTTATATATTTTCCGGTGTTCCGGTACAGTAAGAATTTTTTAATTGCTGGCCCAGCAGAGCGCATTTGAGATCGAATCGGATTGTTTATTCGCGATTTGATATCTTGACATATGGGGATTTCAGTTATCACGGGTTATCACTTGCTCCACACTTGCACAATGGGGATTTTAACACCAGCGTTGCAACAGCCCCCCCCCCCCCCCATCAGTTTGTATTTTCGTCAATTCATTGGCGCAAATTTTTTTGCGGAGCGATAGAGCGCATTTTAAACTGAAAAAGTTTTGGTTCGCCGATAACTCCGTTATGATAGTTGTGCAATGATTGCTATCGATGGTGCGATAGAGCGAATTTGAAGTTCTTCAAGGTTACGTATTTAGAAGTGATGTTTTCGACAGGGGGATGGCTAGCGTGTCATCGGCCCTCCCCACGCACACCTTCAAACTGGCAATAACTCCTACAGTTTTGTGGTGCAAAATTTGTAGTTTGTGGTATACTGGAGCGCATTCGGGGCTCAATCGAATGGGTTTGGGTGAATGCAAAAAATAAATGGTGAGGGTGGGGGGGGGGGGATATACTGCAACGGATCTCCCAGTTTTGAAATTGTAAAATTTAAAATTTTGTGAAGTTGGAATTAATTCTCTTATCAATTGATAAATCTATTATTTCGAAATGAATGTACAAAAGAAAGAAATTTTGAAATATGAGGATTTTAAATTTCGTAAAGTGGGTAATTTTTATATTTTTCTGTGGCTACTTGATTTGTCAATTGATGAATAAATTTGCAGAAAACCATTCTTGGAATTTTGGAATTTCAAATTTGGAAAAGTTGGAGTTTATATTTTCTTTCAATTGATAAATCTGTCATTTCAGATTAAATTTGCAAAGAACCCAATTTTAGAATATAAGAATTTTAAATTTCGTACTGTGGAGGATTTGAAATTAATTTTTTTGGCCACTTTATAAATTCAGGTTCTAAAAATAAATTGAAAAAAATAAATAAATTCTACATAAAATAAAATGGAACCCAATTCTGTCATGTTAGGATTTTAAATTTGGTAACGTGGGTATTTTGACATTTTATTTTAGTTACATGATAATTTTTAATTTGGTTAAAAGCTTAATTGTTTAATTTATTTGTTTCCTTGCTTCATAAATTTAGAATTTCGAAATAAATTTGCGAAGAATCAAATTCAAAATAAATTTGGTAATAAACCCAATTTTTGAATATTTCGATATCAAATTAGGTAAAAACGATAATTCTTAAATTCATTCATTCTCCACTTAATAAATTTATAATTTCAAAATAAAAAGAACCTAATTTTGGAATATTAGGATTTCAAGTTTGGTAATGTGCGTAATTTTGAAAGTGACCTTATAAAAACTTGATAAATTTAGAATTTTTGTAATTTTAGAATTTCCAATTTGGTAAATTTTGTAATAGAATAAAATTTTAATAGAAATTTGGTAATTTGGTCATGTGTTTTTTGGCGAATTGATGTATGTAGAAATTTTGTGCATTCGCAAGTCAGATCTGCAAGAAACGAGCTCAATATTTCTTTACACAAAAAGAGTTCATTTTTCTTCTTTTATTTGTTCTTAGCGCAAGTGTTACATCCAGTGTAAAAACTATCTTGCCGATAGTTACTGCGTCAAAACCTGTAGTACAAAAAATTGACGGACGGCTTGCGCTCGCAGGCGAATTTCCCACATGTCATATGTTCTGTGTTTGTTCTCTTCATTGCAGTCGTCGGGACTTCTCAATGTTTAGTTTATTAGAACTCGTTTTACTATATTCGATCGAAGAATTGTCGTTTATATTCATAAAATCGGGTGTTTTAGAATGCGTGGTAACCTCCACGAATACTTTCTCGGAGTCTCTCTGAGCATTTCTGTGTTTCAGAAAATTAACATTTTCTTCTAAAATAATAGTTTCTTGGCATGAAAGGGACTACCTGCATGTTATATCAACCCCAGAACGACGTAAACCCCCAAATATTAAGTCCGATTTACCAACACCCTCAAAGTAAAAAAATGGATGAACAGCAATTTTAAACGTTTTCATATTATTAAAAAATTGTTGGAATTAAAGAAAAAAAAACTCTTCATGTTCCAAACATAATCATTTTTTTTAGTCGAAGACATTTTCCTAAGAGTGCGTTATTTTGTTATCTATAGTTGAAAAAAGCTTTTCCAGCATCTTTTAAAAAGGCATCACTGAATTCCCTCGGAAGTTTGTTTTATTTTTCTATTACCATAGTTTCTAAATAAGAAAATAATTGTGAAATACCACATAAAATTCAATTAAACCTTTTTAGAAGTGAAAACTATAAACTTTTTGACGATTTTAAGTTGTAACGGACAGTTTTGAAAGTAAAACTGCACATTTTTTAAATTTTTGCAACATCTAAATGTATGAATACCACAAGGAAAATTAAACAGTATTTCTGATAGAAAAACATACAATTTATTCATTTAAAGAGTTTGAATATAGTCAGAAATAATTTCCTCACATGAAAATATCTTTTATTTCTAAATTTAAATGATATTACTTCCAATACACTTACTGAAATTTTTCAATAAATTTAAATTCGATCACATATTCGTCTGTAAAACTCTGGAGGTCAGACCATGTTGACTATATGTCTTTTGGGTCGCTGAATCCGAATCCGAGGTCCAAAAAACCCCAGCACGTCAGGGTTCTGACATAACTTCATATAACCTCATACAATTTTATTTTTTCTAGTCCGGGGGTCAGACCATGTTTATTATATGTTTTTGGGGTCGCTGAATCAGAATTCGAGGTCCAAAAAAACCAGCATGTCAGGGTTCTTACATAACATCATAAGGCCTCATCATTTTTTTTCAAGTCTGAGGGTCAGACCATGTTTACTATATGTTTTTGGGGTCGCTGGATTCGAATCCGTGGTTTAAAAAACTCCAGCACCTCCGGGTTTGGATTTTCAAACAAACTCGTGAAATTCATTCATCCGTCTTACGTGTGTCTGCCACTCAGAGAAATATCCTCTTGTAACAAAAAGGATGTTTCTTGACCTAAATGGAATTTCCTTTTAAATTTAAGGTTGAGAAGATTCGGACAACGGATTCCGATTCAGCCACCCCAAAAACATATAGTAAACGTGGTCTGACACCCGGACTCCGAAAAAAGTTTTATGAGGTTTTTTGAGGTTGTGTCAAAACTCTGACTTACTGGGATTTTTTGGACCTCGGATTAGAATTCAGCGACCGCAAAACCATAAAATAAACATGGTCTGACCCCCGGATTTGGAAAAATAAAATTTTATAAGGTTTTATGAGGTTATGTCAGAACCCTGACGTGCTGGGTTTGTTTGGACCTCGGGTTCGGATTCAGCGGCCCAAAAAACATAGTCAAC
This sequence comes from Andricus quercusramuli, assembly GCA_932178445.1. Lineage (NCBI taxonomy): Eukaryota > Metazoa > Arthropoda > Insecta > Hymenoptera > Cynipidae > Andricus > Andricus quercusramuli. Next base: position 19,973 of record CAKNXH010061725.1, read on the forward strand.
ATGGTCTGACCTCCAGGCCCGAAAAACGATTTTTTTTGTGTGACTGTGTTATCACGAGTTTAATGTGCGTACAAAAATATATCCTCAGTTTGTAAAAGTAAATACTAGGATATTCAGAAAATATCACTAATAATGCACAATTCAAAATTTCAAGCGTCATTATTCTATCCTCTAATTATTATCAGTGTTCTATCAAAAAAAAGACAATATGTAAATAATATAGCAAAGTTGCAAAAATTAATATTAAAAGTATTACATATTTTCTGTGTGAAAATAATGTAAATCTGTAGAAAACAAAGTGATTGACTGCTGTGTACGTCAAATGAGACTACCAGTCTACTGGGACTATAAGACAAATAACTATAATAATTGAAATTATATAATTCAACAATATAGTAATAAATGATATAATTTCACATTTTAATATTAACTCACACAATGTGCATATATGCTTGATTATAAGCCATCATTGAGTGCGCATTTTGTTATATGGAAGGTTTGAACCCCGTGGAACACCAGGTATAAAACTGACCACTAACTAAGCAACCACTAACCACGGTTTCTATTTAGATTTCAGGCCCTCACAGGACTTAAATTTCATTAAATTGGAGCTGTGCAAGTCTCGACTAACACCTTAGGTCAGTCTTTCGGTAAATGAACATACATAATACAAAATTCAATAAATTCTCCAGAATGATTTTTAATAACTTATATCCTTCCTGTTGGGAGAAATTACTCTCATGAACGAAATTCTCTAATGTAAATGACAAGTTAGAGATACACAAATTAATATGACCAATTTTGAGCACAAAGTGAGTTTCATAAATTTATAAATTTTTGTATGTAAATTATTAGAATTAAAGTAGATTTTTGATTAACTTTGGTTTTATGTCACTGGACACGTCTCAATACATTTAAATATAAAAAATGAGACCACGCATGACTGTCACATTCCTACAATCAAAATGTTCACCGAATATTAAAATCAAACCTTACTGCCGTCCTAGAGCCTTTTCCTCGCGTCCCATGATGCCATTCCTGGAAAATACCCGCAGCCGACTGCGTCATAGAGCCAAATCTAACGGTTTGACTCCAGTAAGACAAAATGCAGTTTTAAGCAAACTGACCACTCTCTAATATACTTGAAATTGACAGCCCGAACAAAAAAACCGGTTATAACTTTCTGGCAGTTAAAACTCTCATTATCCCAAGGTCACCATAAGGCCCCCGAAAGTCTTCAGTAATCCTCTTTAAATTTGACAAATTACTTGTTAATTGTATGGCCAACGGCCATACCATGCCGAAAACACCAGTTCTCGTTAGATCACTGAAGTTAAGCAGTGTTGGGCGCGGTTAGTACTTGGATGGGTGACCGTTCGGGAATACTGCGTGCTGTTGGCTCGTCGTGGGTGTGGTGAGCCCGCACTTGTAGTTACTTTACTACAAGAAACTATCCACCTAGAAACACTACCCGAAGCGGTTAGTGTCACGCCTACCACGAAAGGGAAATGGCTTAATGGTATACATATACTTATATTATTTATATTTATGGAATTTATTTTATATATATTCATAAATTTGTTTATACACATATTGATTTATTATTTATCTGCAATAAATATGTTATTCGGACGAAAAATCAAAAACTGTTGTCCATTTATTCTTGTCGCAAACAGTTTTCTATATACTTGTAAAAAATTGAAATTTTAACCTTTCAATAAAAACTTGTAGGTGCCTGTGTGTCGCTAAGACCTACAAGTTTAAAATTTCTTACTCGGAAATAATTTATCGCAATGTCACACATTTCCCTCAACCCACCAGCATCTGGCCCGCATTTTCACCTCATTTTTAAAGTCGGAAGAACCTGTTCGGAGTGATTGGTGGAAGGGTGCACAGTATTCCTTCCAAAGATGGCAACTTAAATAAGTGATAGGATTGTTCGGACAATCGGACATGTCTGCCGAGAAATGTGCGAACAACGCTGCTCAAAGAAAGGCTTAGCAGGAAGTCGGGAGAACCTGCTCATCGACAGATGTGTCTGGCAAGACGCAGCATTCTACCAGAGCTTCCTATCGATAGCCTGGATTGATAACTGGAAAGCTTTTGATTCAAACTCCCATAGACTTATCATCTGTCTGTTGGAAAACTTAAAGGTTCATCCGGATATCGTGAGGTACATAGAGATGTTGATGCTGCTTTGAAAAACCAGATTCACTATCTTATCTGGAAAACACCGTGATACTATCTCTGGCACTTCGCCATTCCGAAAGGTACTTCTGCTGCAAACCTGGAAATCGAAAGCATAAGGTCATTCATGTATTTCACGTAGGTGATCTTAAGATCTATGCTAAAAATAAAAAGCTACTACACCTAGCTCTAGGAATTTTCGAAGAATACATTCGACATCTTCGCGCTATTCGACACCTTAGCGCTGAAAAGACCTACACGGAAAAAAAAGTGCTGGAAATTTTCATTGATCGAGTCTGTGACATTAGGATAGGTCTAAAACTATTTGAAAATATCGTATTGAAAAATCATGCGAATAGTGCTTGAAGATATATAAGACTTTTTAGATTGCGTCCAGCATAGTCAGTGAAGCACTCCTAGACTCCACCAACAAAATATCACAGACAAATTTCTGAGTCGTTCAACACTCCAATATTAAATTCTCGAAGACAGTCAAGGAAGAGAATTCATAGACTGTCAAGCTAGCCATTTATGCTAATAAAAAATGAAAAAATCTTTTTTTAAATTTATAATATTATTATTTTTAACTTATATATTTATTTAAACATAATGTAACACACACATTGTTCAAACAATTTTTGTTTAAATAATTGAAAAAAAATAATTTTTCACGGGAAATTATTTTTTGACTAAGGGATGATTTTACGTAAGAAATTTTTTTTTTCATTCACACTAAAATTGTTTAAATAATTTTTCAAACTTGTGAGACATAACATGAAAGCTAATTGCACCGTTTGATTCTATGACAAAAAATATAAAATCCATGTAATAGAAATTTTTTCAGATAATTTCATACGTACTATAAATAAATAATTACATAGTACTGCGGCACATGATAAGATTTCTGTTTCAAAATTGAATTGAGTTATTTTTCTTTTTTGAATTAAAGAATTTGATTCTAGATTGAAGAAATTAAAAACAAGTCAACAAGAAATCAAACTTTGTGTCCTTTGTGCTCTTTTTGTGAGACGACGCATTGTTTGTATGTTGCAGCGTTATAAACGATTTATGTCAATGAAACTGATGTATTTACCAAATTATATCAATAAATTATTGATTAACAAAATTTTTAATTCGGGCAAAAACTTACTTGCATTGACACTCTTAAAAGATGAAAGAATTATTGCGATAATTTCGAAAATACATTTTATATATTGTTTGATTCGTAACATCTCGGCGACCTCTCAGTGTTTCAAGAAGTATTAGTGGTGACGAACTTGAAAATAAAATCTGCTTACACCCAGTTTTTTGCAATGTAATAGTGGCCATCTTATAATTTATTTTGAATAGAAATTGGTGTATTATAAGTAATATTGCGAAGATTGAGAAAAACGTAGAAATACTTAATACCACTAAATATTTTTAAGCCTGTAATTGTTCGTTTAAGAAACAATCGTACAACTTTGTTAAAGGAATTTTATATCTAGCAGAACAAGGTATCAAGTGATTAAAATTTGTCCCCTCATTCAAATCTTGAAGATTTAAACCTTTATGCGACCAGTTGTAAAAGTAAACAATCGGCTTTAAATTCGGAGAAAGGCATACCTTTTTTTATCATAAATAATGATTTTAAATCATTCTTGATATCTTTATACATGATACAATTACCTTTTGTTGTAAACAATTTAATTGCACATTTATTCATTTTAAGTAAGCAAGCCAATGGTAACCAATGTGGTTGCCAACTTGACGCATGCGCAGTAGATAAAGATACAAAATTTGGGAGCACTGAATCTTCATCCAGTGTCTAATACACTCATACCAATGTGAATTTGTCACTGAGCGCCACGACTGAGAGCGCCTCTGCAAATTCTTGCAGATAGTCATGGAGTATTTCCCTGACTCGTATTTGAGTTCTTTGTTTCTGAATCACGTGCTTATTCAATTCAAGTCTTTGGAAATATGAGTTTTCTTATAGTTATTTCATGACTATAAGTTTTCTTTGTAAACTGTCTGATAAGAATTCCAAGAGTGCTGTTCCTTGACTGTGCTTGAAAATTTCCATGAATTTTCTTTATTTTTCCATGAAAATGTATTACCACTTCATTGAAAGTATACGAGACTTTATGAAAATGATGGCCCGTCCAGAAGTCCAGCACTAATCTAGGAAGTGTTCCAAGACTTATTTTTTTCCGTGTATACATATCTGGGCGTGCCACAGAGCTGAATTCAGGAAGTGACAGCAGATACAAACGTCTCATCCAGCAGATTTGGTCTTCCAAACTGTCGGCGAGGAACAAAGTACCTGCAACGAACATGCTTCTCGTCCCGGTAGCACTCTATTCATTTGAAATGGTTCCGTGGACGAAGGACGAGCTCAGATCCCTCGACATCGGGTCCCGAAAGGTTGTGCACATGAACAAAAGCATGCACCTTAAGTCTTCTGTTCCACGACTTTACATTTCACGCCGTCAAGGTGGTCGTGGAATACTGAATCTTGAATGTCTTCACAACAGGATTATTCTGGGTACAGCACATATTGTCGCAAATGGACAAGATCCTCTTCTTAAAATGGTCAGAAAACACGAAGAAGTAGGCAAAGGGGCGTTTCTTTACAAAGCAGCAGAAGAGGCTGCTGAAACACTCGGCCTTGACTTCAATATCAGGGGTGAGCGAAATGCATCAAATCTTATCCATCTTAAATACTCACTCCTGAAGGCCCGGATTAAGAAAGCACAGGAGAAAAACTTCCGCGAAGAGCTCCTCGACAAGAAGATGCACGGCATCT
>CAKNXH010061725.1:31268-51068 GCA_932178445.1 Andricus quercusramuli
ATATATATATATAGTTAAAAGTTTGTGATAAGGACAACCACGAGATTTCACCGGGAGCGGGTACCATTTTGAAAATTGCACCGACATCCCGGCGAAACCCTCGTGTGTCTCGAGGACACGGAGCGATCCAAGGATGACCGGCCTCTGCATCCACCTCGCAAGTGCTTTGGAATTTTTTCGGCCTTGACACCTCTCCTCTATTTCTTTCTCCATGGCTGCGATTTCCGAGTTCGCCAGATCCGAGAACTCGCTCACGAATATAATTTGTTTCTCTAAGTCCTGGAGAATGATGTTCAGGCCTCGCGTTTTCAATGGAGACTGCTGTCCGAAAATCGTTCCCATCGCTTACATTTCTGTGAAAGAACGCACGTTTGTCAATCATCTCATGTTTCTTGACAATGTTTAGGACAGGGTCTCTTCTATTTGCGACAATGTAACAAGTACTTGGGATAATTTGGTTATAAAGAGATTGAAGGTTCGGAAGTCATCAATGGTAGTCAGTTCGTTCTCCCTCCATTCACTACCCCGAACCGGTAGATCAACGAATTATGCGGTTGCGTCACCAGTATCGCGCAGGACCACCCAAAATAGGTCTCTCTCGGATGGAGGGCATGGTTCGGTTGGGAGTGGCAATAGGACCGAACCGAGGTGACGACCAGGCAATGGCCCCGGACAATAATGCTTTTGTGGCGGACAAGATTTGTCATAACTTTTCTTTTTTAACGTGTGGTTTTTAATTTTCGAAGTATCATACAACTCATGACGGGCAGTGCACAACTCGTCCTACCTTTTTTGTTGTTGTTTTTGACTCCAACAAATTGTTTTGTAAGTTATTTGCTGACTTTCCAGTCCAATCGGCATTTTGCATCTTCCAGGCCTATGACTGGCAACTTGTATAATGTTAGCTGGTCGTTTAGCTACTGCAGAAACCATTTGTCTTAACAAAATGTTTTGTCTCATTCGATCATGGATTTGAGTCCAAGTTTTTGCAGTGATAATACGAGGTCTGTCCGGAAAGTATCAGACCTTATGCTTTAACCTTAAACCTAGTTATGCTATAATTAAATACAAGTATCCCAGATAAAGAAAATGCCCGCCTGTGGCTGGCGTATGTGCCGGACCACGGTCCGATTAACAGGACCGCTGTGCCGGCACCTGAGCAGCTGGATGTGTCCGCTATTACTGGCTATTACGACCGCCTGACCGTGCGGCGACTAACATGCCGGCCACGTGCCAGCAGTACACAAGCCCGAAGTACTATCAATTATAGGCTTTGATATACAGGGTGCCCCACCACCTATACCACCCTTTGTACTGTATAATAGTGCACAAAAAAGTCCACTAACAAAAAGTTGTGCTAAGCTTTGTTTGGCCACAAAAAAGTTTCAATGTTGGGCCTAATCAACCAATAAGGAGCGAGCCTCGAGCTTTAGCGACCCCTTATACGTATCTAAAGCGTGCAGATAGTGTGTGCGAACAAGCCGTTGCTAAAAGTCGCTCCTCATTGGTTGATTAGGCCCAACTTTAAAGCGTTCTCGTTCCCAAACTAAGCTTTGCAAAACTTTATGTTAGAGGACTTTTTTGTTTATTTTTTTGTGCACTATCACATAGTACAAGGGATTGTATAGGTGGTGGGACATCCTTTATAATAAATAATGACTGTCGGGTCTATAAAATAAAGGGAAAAACATATTTTTTGCAACACCCACCTCAAAAGTTGACGTTTTCATGGCTAAAGGACCTTATTCGAGCAGATTGTACGCGAAACAATTTTCGCGCATGCGCTGTTTGAAGATGGCTTACTTTAGGCACTGGTGAAAAAGCTGCGCATGCGCACTTTCGAGATGAGGTACTTCAGACACTGGCATAGGTAACTTTAAACACTGGTGTTGGTATCTTCTTGAAATAAATTTAGATATAATATGAAATTAGTATTTTTCGTTACCACCTCCTGACAACTTTTTCGAACGGGCGTTGCAAAAAATAGCGTGTGATACACGTGTGCGTAGGTGATTGGTAACTCGTGTGATTGCATCATTCGCCTGCGGCTTATGCTGCAAAATTCACACTCGCACAAAATCACCTATTTTGCTCGCTTGTATCACAACTAACTATTACAAACTATTATTTATTTGAAGTAATTGTAATTAATAAATATATATATATATATATATATATATATATATATATATATATATATACATGTTTGAAAAGAGAAATAAATATATGTTATTTTCAATAAGAACAGGAACTTAGAATTACAATATGTTTGAAAGAATAAATAAATATCGAAACTTTAATAAGAACATGAACTTAGTTAAACAAACGAAGTGGAAAGACTAAGCTTTGGTATAAAGTTACAAATAATTAAAACTAGAAATTTAGTACAAAACGGTGATTGAATCGGTATTTGAATAAAATTGAACAATATATTATATTGTATATTATATTACATTGTATATTGAACAAAACGGTAATTGAATCCTGAGTTTCATCCGCAGACGATTCCTTCGAAGTAGTACCTGCGTACTTTTCAGTACTTCAAGCATAACATTTTCAAAAATGTCCTTACTTTCTGGACCAGGAAATAAAGGGCACTTCAAAGCCGCTTCTAAGAATGTGAAAGAAGACAATTTAGTAACGGGATATTTCTATTCCTAAAAATGACTCACAATTACTTTGAAGTAATTCAAAATACTCACGATACAATGTATTAAAGACTTTCGTGTCTCCAACCTGTTCCGTGTCTTTCATTTTGTGCCACGTAAATTTGGTTACCAATTCGTCAGACATAACTTCCTTCAGAGCGCAATGCAAGATCTCTTTAAGTTTTGATCCCCCTATGCGGGGATCTTTTGATTTTTCATCCAAAATGGCTGGCTAAGGTACTTGTGCTTTTCTTTTAGGCCTTAAAGAAGTGTGCCAAAGCCCAATCCAATCCGATCATTTTTCGAAAGTTATCGTGCTACAGACTACAGACAGACAGACACCTTCGTAAAAATCGTTGTTTCTGACTCAGGGGTCTCAAAACGTGGATATTTGATGAAAACCGACTAAGTCAAATTTTACATAAAGCTAATACCTTCTCATTAGGATGAGAATGGAAAAATACTTTTAAAAAGTTTACTAAATTCAATGGAATGTCCATTGTGAATTTAACTGAGTCTACAGCGATAACGCGAATTTGTTCATGGAGGTACTGATGTACTACTGACATATTGCTTCCCAAGAGAATTTGGATTCCTTATAAAGTTATCTTTACATGGTCTCAAAAGTAGGTTTTACGCTGCAGGCTTCTCAGATGATGATATTATTTTTTAAGATGAATTTCCGTTAGAGCCAACAAATGGAATATCACTTCTATGAAAATAACGCGATTCTTGAAAAAAAAACTTTTCTGCCTTTTTGTTTATTTTAGAAACTACTCTCGAAAAGAAAGCGAGTTCTCGTGGGATACTTGTATACATATTTAGCAGACTGACAAATTAAAGCATCTTGATCATTCACAGGGTGTCTACTCAAATCCTACAACAAATTCCCTGACAATTCCAGGTTTTTCCAGGTACCCCAAATTTTCCAGGTATAATTTTTCATAGTATAGAGCCATACAAATATTTCGAAATTTTTAAAACAATCAACCTGGAATAAGTATACAGTTTCACAAGTAGATTATAAATGTTTGCTTTTATTAATTTCTAGGAATTTAATTAATATGTTCAATTTAGAAAGATTGGACTCAAATTTATCTCTAAAGTTTATGAATTTGAATAATATTTCACAAAAATTTTTAATATATCCTCTAATTCTAGTATGTTAAATTCTATGCATATTTAAGTAAAATGAATGTGAGTGTTATTAAATTCAATTTAAGAAGCTTCAAATTCCCAACTTTTCAAGTGAAAATATTGCATTTTCAAAAAAAAGATGATTTTTTAACCCAATAGTTGAATTTTCATCTAAAAAGATTATTTTTCTACCAAAAAAGACATACATGAATTCTCAAACAAATATATGAATTTTAAATTAAAAAGGATCATGTTACAACTACATAGTTAAATTTTGACCTAAAAAATATTAGTTTCACAACAAAAAATAGAATAGTTCAATTTTCAGTTAAAAAAATTAATTTCCTACAAAAAACCATATTCTCAACCAAAATGATGAATTTTCAACTAAAATTATGAATCTTCAACTGGAATAGATTAATTTTCAATCAAAAAGATTAATTTTGATCAAACGAGTTTCACTTTCAACCACATAGTTGAATTTTCATCTACAGTTATGATTATTTAACTGGAATACTTGAATTTTCAATCAAAAGATTAATTCTTAAACAAGAAGATCATTTCCGGACAAAAAGATTCAATTTTTATTTTTTAAAAACACCATTTTTCAACAAAATACCTGAATTTTCAACTAGAATGATGAATCATAAACTAAAATAGTTTCAAAATTAAATTTTCATTCGAAAAAAAGATCTACTCTTTTTCGCTCCGCTGGGAATCAAACGCCAGGTCAACTGATTGCCGGTCAGATGCTCTAACCACTAAGCTACTGGAGAGATCGGAAGAAGAGTCCTTTTTTCGAATACGCTTTATTTGCAAGGTGTTATGTTAGATACATGTTTTTACTAGTAATCTGTATTATCTTCAGAGATGGTAACTATCGATCATTAGAGAAATCCTTCACACACCGTGAAATTGGAATTATATAATATCGATCAAAGGTATCTCCTCTAATACAGATAATGCTAACGTCCTTTCAGACTTTAGGCACCATCTACATGCATGCAATCGTCAACTTTAGAGGTGGGTGTTGCAAAAAATAATTTTCGACATTTCCAGGTTTTTCCCGGCGTATAAATTTTCCATGACAATTCCAGGTTTTCCAGGTAGGGTAGACGCCCTGATGTAGGTATTTCAGAAAAAGGAGGCATACCAATTTCTGACGCTTTTGTTTGTTCTCATTACAGTCTAAATCCTTAACCTCGGCAACTTTAGTGAGTGGAAAACCCGTTAATGGCTCTAAATTCCTGTACGTACAATATTTTACAAATGTAAGTGTTAATTAACTTACTGAAATTACGCTAATGTTGTAACCTTGCTAAGATCCTTTCAAAATTTCTAAGCACTTACCTTAATGTTTTAAGAACCTCCTCCATCCACTTTTTTTCGGTCAATCGATTCACGTCTGCTAAATCATGAAACTCAGGACGAATTGATTCGTACGATCTTCTAACTGTGTTGGGCAAATGTTTTGAATCTACGCTTCCGTCAGAAAAATTGGAGAGTATCTCCAAAAAAGAAGGAGACAGTATGTCTCCTTCTTTCGTTGATGAATCTTCTACCGTAAACAACGTTACAGTTTCGCGACAGTTTTTACTAGAAATGATATGTTTGGACCCTGATCTGAATAAATTAGAAGGATAACAATGAATGTTGGAAGGACTACAGGTAGAACTAAAAGAATTAGATAGATTTTGAGAATAATACGGAAAAAAAGAAAAAAGGGGATTCCAAACCATAATATATGGTTATCATTGACGTACGATTCATCATTGGCAAAGTTTTCCGGATGAAGAGAATCTGAAGAAGACAATGATCGTGAATTGCCGCGCGCCCTGCCATACTTTTCTTCAATTTGAGATATGATCGAGGAACTATTTTCAGGACTCATAACAGATACACTTTGTTTCTCAAGATTCACAGAGTCGAATCTCTGATCTCTAAAAAATAATAAAGAAACTAAAATAATAATATAAAAAAAGTGAGAGTGCAGATAAATTCTGAAATAAAAAACATTATTGGGAATTTCGAGAATATGGGAAGAGAGGTCAGTAGGTGACTGATTGTCATTCATGTATGATATGTTCCATACTTACAAATTAGAACTTCCTGTATCAAGATAATGTCTGGAAAGCATATGTTTATTCTCGCGTGCCTTATTTTGGCGTTTATCCTTAATTTTACTTATGATATCTGCTGGTGTAGGAGAAGAACCAGGTATGACTACCTTCTCCAGATGCATTGCGGGGAGTGTTTTGTCACTGAAAACGAATTAAGCACATGTAGTAAATGGTTACGAAGAAAACTGAATTTAAACCTTAAAGGGCACACTGGGTGTCTCACACCCCACGGGTTTCCCAATTTTTTCCGATTGTCTACGTGTTTTTTTTAAGTATTTTTTTCGAACAGTTAAATTATCGCTGAGGCTTTGGATATATTTTTTTCCTATTTTGTATTGTTTCAATACCACCCATGATTTTCTTTCCGCTAAAAATATCTGAAGGTGTATTTGGAGGTGTGCCCTTTAAAGATTAAAAAAAGTAGAGGGCAATTATTTTAAAAGTTTTGTCTCGTTAACTTACATTTCTGCAATTCCTTTGAGTTTCTTCGACCTGCCTGCTTGGGCCTTCTGTTTCATTTGAGCAGCAATTTTTTTAAATTTATATGATGCTAATGTTTTTTGTCTTACTTGGTCTAAAATCAACATTCTTTGAATATTGATAATTGATTTTTTGACTTTTGAAAAAAATCTCTCTAGCTCCGCTGGGATTCGAACAGCAGATCTTTCAGATTTCCGGTCTGATGCTTTAACCAATTAAGCTACAGAGAGACGAGAAGATTTTCTTCAAAAGTATAGAATGACGTCGACATTCAGCTTGTAGCAGTTTTGAAAAAAATCTTCTCGTCTCTCTGTAGCTTAATTGGTTAAAGCATAAGACCGGAAATCTGAAAGACCTGGTGTTCGAATCTCAGCTGAGCTAGAGAGATTTTTTTCAAAACTCAAAAAATCAATTATCAATATTCAAAGAATATTGATTTTAGACCAAGTAAGACAAAAAACATTAGCATCATATAAATTAATATTTCACTGGTCAACAACCTTGAAATCAAAATTAATAATTTTTTTTAAATTTTCAAGTTGCTCTTTTAGACTACAAGTACTCTTAGACATTTTCTTAACCTGCTCTTCATCAGAGGTACTTAGAATGTACTTTGGAGTAATAATTTTACGACCGGAATTTGAAATCATCACAGTATTTTTTTTCGAACATTTTTTTCTTTACAGAAGATACATCTTTTCCTGTGCTCTTAATTTCCATGATCTAAAAAAAAGGTGTATACAAGTGTAATTATATTTGAGATATCAATGAAACTATATGAAACTTTCATGCGTTTTATTTTAGATAAAACACTCAGAAGTCGCGACAATGTATTATCGGACTATTAAATCGTGAAAGGTATGCTTGAGAAAAAGCAACCATCTCCGAGAACTCTTGCGATTTTGACACTTGGGTGGAGTAAAGTATAAAAAGGAGCAAAGGAGCTCGGAGAAAGGGAAGAATAGCGAGTTAGGAAGGGAAATAGAATCTCTCCGTGGACATCCCTGTATTAATTTTTATCAGAAGATCACATTTCACTCGCATAATATCAATAAGCATGACAAATTCCGCAATTGTTTTTACTGTGCATCAGCCTAAAAATCTGGCAATTCTGGCCCAGACAACAAAGTCACGCAGATCCACTGATCATTCAATGCACGTTCTTCTCCTTCTACATCGCTCCAGTAGGGCATTATGTAACACTTGCTTTTTACTTCGTTTAGAGGAACAGCCTCTATTGTATACAATAAATTTGTGCAGTCATATACTCCCACAATCTCGAACGAGATTCCAACATCATGTATGTGAAATCTTGAAAACATATACATACACTTAAATTCCCTAAGTTTCTCGATTTAATTGTAATCGGATAAGACTACAATTTGGGACGAGCACACAAGTCAAATGAATTGAATACACATAATTCACAATTAAATCAGTTTATTTAGATTAGGTACATAGGTTAATTTTGTGAAGAAGAAAAGATGCGCAGGGGTTCCAAGATGGATACTTCAATTGAATTTGAGAAGGACTGTTACTTATCTTCGACTGTCCGACTGGGAAGAACGGATTTATAAGTTGTTTGACAGATAAGAGAGGGCAGATGACAAAGGGTAATATTTATTAGGACTTACCGAGTTTAGGTTTGTTTCCGTAGGTAGAATCTCTCAGGGCTGGTTCCGGATGTTCCGTAGAGGAGGGGGCGTGGCACTAGATCCTTGACCCTCAGTGTATCCGGTGATCCAGATAATTGATGGGTTGCACGTGATGAGTTCGATTAGGGTAAAAGTAAATCCCAAATGAAAACTGTAACGATGAACTGGTATTCTAGAAGATACTGGTAGAGCACGATTCCGAAAGGGTTGAAACCACCGGTTGACCCGAACCGAACCAAAGGGTTGAAGACTGGTACCGAAATGACTTCTCAAAAATACGGGTTAAGACTGGCGAATACTGGCGAATAACTGACGAAGAACTCACCTTGAACTGACGATGAATTGACTAAGAACTGCGAACTGAACGAGAACTAAGAACTGACCGAGAACTAACTGTTGTTCACCTATTCCAGAGTTTTTATACAGCGTGGTAGGAAGGATGTCCTTGGAGATCCAAGCGTTGCCACACATTCCACCCTCATTGCAATTAATTTTTATGACTAGCTTGACAAAACATTAGTTGTCCCTTTGGCAAGGCAGAACCAATCCTCGAGAAGACCTTATAGCTTCCTTCCTTTCCAGGTATTGTGGATTTCGTAAGATGCATGATTCCGACCCCCTTGGCAGGTACGAGAGTAGGCTCGTCATAGTAGCCGTGCCTTCCCGTTCTTTTCATATGAAGATATCGACCACCCCTCAAGACCAATTCTATTTTGATCAGCGCGTGGACTTTTCTTCCACATTTTTAAATACATGAAACTGGCATATTCAGATAGATAATTATAATATATTGTCGCGGTCACGTGACATATACCACATATTTTCTTCGAAATTCTTGAAGAATCAAGAAGGTTTCGTCTTCGATTTGTATAATATTTTTCATTATACAAACTGATGAATTTTAAAGAATGCAGCAACCGTCGCGTAAGAAAGTTGCACATGTAACATGCCCTATTTCCAGCTTCTGAAATTGCCGACTTTTGGCATATTATTTTCATATAAAAATGCACTGAAGGACTCAAAATCACCCAGTTCTTGTACATCAGCTACAATGTGAAGTAAGCAATGGACATTGTATGATAGGAACTGTGGGCCGTACAGTCCTTCACATAAAAGAACGTAACTTTCCAGAGCATGTTGACAAAAAACTAGAATTTCTGGAGTAGTTTCTTTGCACACCAGTAAGCGCATAACACAATGGAATTTTGAAAAATGTTTGAAACAATCATCTTGAAAAACATTTATGAAAACAGACCGAACCGTATAGAGTGCTATTTGTCTGAATTTCGTGGCTTTGAAATTATGAAGCAAGGACATTTCAGTTGGTTGTCGATTAAACTTTGAGGGACAGTATCTTCCCAGTTCTCTCATTCTAGAATTGACAATATTCATCTTTCAACCTGACGGCCTTCGAACTTGAAACGTTCCTTCAACGTTTGCTAATATCACTTCCTTCACATTTCAAAACCAAATCAAATGCATTCCTGCAAGCGGCACCTTCGTAACTAAGTCCAATACATCAGACAGGGGACTTCTTCCTTTATGATGATCTTCATCAGTTAGGTTCCGGTACTCTTCATCTGTTTGAAGAGGGTGCCTGATGTCTTCGAAACCCATTCTTCCCATGCAATATCGACCTTCAACTTTACATTTCGAACATGGTTTGATGAATTGTGACCGTAATGATTTAAAGCGAATGCCCTGGCAGGTGCATCTGCAATGAAGCAACGTACGCTCAAAGGAATCCTTCTGTTGTGTATACAGATTCCACCTTCATCTCGAATTTCAACAATTTCATTTAGGAACTGCTCAAAAAAATCGAATGGATTTTATGGTTTCCGTTTCCTCAGGAATACGCCAGCAATAATCGGTTCATTATTTGGAATGTTGACAATTCTGTACTGAAGAGGCCAAAACGATTTGACAACTTTGTTTGCCTTAGCCCCGTCAGTACTAAAATCTATCACAATCCTATCTGGCAACAAGTGTACCGGAATACTTTTCATTGTTTTTTCAAGTGTAAACATGAAACCTGCGTGCAAATATTCACCTCCGGCAATACCCTGAATTAACGTAGTAGCAAAAATTGTGGGAGTCTGCAATATCGTTCTGACATCCTTTGTTAGAAAATCCAAATTGACCGGAAATTCTCGTGAAGTTTTGAGCAATATATTGCACTGCGTATGCTTCAAATTTGAAGCTAAAAATACATTCTTTATTGCTCTTATCTTCATATTAATCGGATCTAAAGGAGGAGGGATTTCTCTGTCGTCTTCTTCAGAAGCACCAGCTCTTTCAACAAATTCTTCTTGCTGCTGAATAGGAGCAACATGTAATGTTTCTTCGTCGTCACTTCCTTCATTGGAACTTACAGGGTCTTGATCAACACCTGGAAATTGCATGGCATCAGAGTTTCTCGACTCACTGTCAGATCCCTGCATCTCGGTTTATAAAGGAAGATGTATAATAGGAACTTATTCTGCTGAAGTGGAGTCAGAATCGGAATCATAATGATTCTCCAAAGGATTACTAATTTCCCCTCGAAAAGTTGATAAACGTCTACGCTTATGACGCGCAGAGAGAGAGAGATGAGAGAGAGAGGGAGAGATAGAGGGAGAGAGAGGGGGAGAGGGAGAGAGGGAGAGAGAGAGGGAGAGAGAGAGGGGGGAGAGGGGGGGAGGGAGAGAGAGAGGGAGAGGGAGAGAGAGGGGGGAGAGAAAGGGAGACAGAGGGAGACAGAGGGAGAGAGAAGGAGACAGAGGGAGAGGGAGAGAGAGAGAGAGTTTATTTCGCTGTGTTTGAAAGAAAATTTGTAAACTCGATGTGACATCTTTTTTGTTTTGCGTTATTATCGAGGGGCTATTCACTGAGTTGAAATGAGTTAAAATCATTCTTCACTCAAAACAGGTCAAATGAAATTTCTTATGATCTGGCCAGATCATGAGAAATTTTTCAGAATCTTAGGAAATCGAGCTAACTCAGGGAGAATCACGTAAATTCTTCCCAACTCTTCCCAACTCTTCTCAACTATTCTCAACTCTTCTCGACTCAGCGTCGTTCACTGTAAAATCAGCGCGGTCACTTGTACTCTTACGAACTCTCGCTGAACTCTTTCGAACTACTGAGTATTCATTTACTGTTTGACTTGCTAATATTTTTATTTTACACATAATAAATGAGATTTTAATTGATAATACGGTAATAATCACATTAGGATAGATAGACAGATAATTTCATTCATTCAAAATAAATATTTGAATACATTTTTTATGCACTGAATTATCTTTGTATTTGAGATAAAATGATGTTTTTAAAATGGCTACGAAATTATTGTAAGCTTAAAACTATGCTAAAACAGAAATAAGAAGGCATTCCATGTTTTTCGAGATGTTTTTCTTGCTTTTACGCTGTTCAATTAATTTCAAACCCGATACGACTATATAAATAGTCTTGTTAAAACAGCCCTCATATTTTATTCGTTTATATTTTTATCTAAGAACGAGCCTGAGAATGAAGCCCATTTATATTGTACATGAAAGTCGTACTAGCTTTCACCAAGTGAAGCAAAGGAAATTTTGTTACTACTCTATGCCCGGATTATACGACAGGTGTCCGGAGAGGTAGCAAATTCGGGCCTCAGCTTCTCGCTGCAGCTTCTTACGTTTATTACTTTATTGCACTGCGCCACTTTGCAGTATTTGTACCCAACCGCCCACGCAATGCAGGTATGGCCCTATCTAGGGCCCTATCAGCAAACTCCCGAATCTTAAACGCAAACTTAGAGAAAGTGGCGGTAGGATAGTTTTGAAATTATGTTACTGGATTTTTCCGGAAATCGGCTAACGGTTCTATGCAATTTTTTTATTGCAGTAGGCCCTTTTGCAACCATTAACACTCAGTCTATGCTGAGACTTCTGTGCGTTTCTGTCCCTCGTTCTCTGCATTTACATCGGACTTGGGAAATAATATTTTCATTCAGTGTACTACTTTGACGGTGTTTCTGTTTTTAATTGTAGTTTATGCCCGATTTAATATCAAAAGTGTATATTCCTAGCTGTTTTTTCTCCGAATGGTAAGTACATATCTACTCTAGTATCCTTAAACCAAAAAATGTTTTTTATCATTTTTACCTGGTGCACTTGTAGTCCTCAATTATATAAAAGCTATTTTCGTCATTACGTGTATTGTACATTATTTTCACATCACTTATTTCTCTATAAGTACCAAATAAATACTTGTTGCCAACGAGTCAAACGTTTCAAAAAGTTCAATGTAATTTTTGAAAGAACAATGTGTGACTTTGATCATTAAAAATAGGACAATATTACATTATTTGAATGGACAAATGAAACTACTTTAAAGGCACAGTTGAAACTTTTGTAATGGACAGAGTAAAAAACCTATATTCTTATACACTGCCGACAGAAAGTGTGGGTATATTTCCTCTGACCGTTTGAAAATTCGTACTTTACTTCAAAGATGAATATCTATGCACAAACAGAATCTACGATTTTGAAAGTAGAATCTTTTGAAAGATAAGAAAATTTTGCGTAGAATTTGTTTAGATTAAAATTAATGTAAGAAAAGCGTTCCCACAAAAGTAGAGAAATCACAAAATGAAGAATAAATCCTAGTAAACAATTTCTATCACTGCAATTTTTTCTGCGAAAAATTAATATTTTAATAATTGATTTAAATGCCTTCTTCATGGATATTTTATAATTTTGTCTTCAGTATGAAATACATAGGCATAGATTACGTAACAGCTCAAGGAAAGGGGGTCGAAATATTTTGTTACGTTTTGTTAAGGAAGTGGGAGGGGGAGTCCTTCATTCGTGTACGTGATTGATGGAAATTCGAAAATCGAACAAATGATTTGCAGTAATTGTACAGGAATGTGTACATAATTAAACTGTACATTTTTAAAATTTAACTGTTTTGTTGAAAGTACGTCTGTTATTAAAAAATTAATCCACTTTAGTACGCATTGCATTATTCTTGGATATGTTGGATAAAAATGCAACTATTTGGTTTAAAATTGAAGAATTATGTTGAAAAGTCATCCTTCTTGGTCAAAAATTGAACTGTTTTCTTGAAATTTGGTCTTTTTGGCTTAAAACAAATTTCATCTTTCTTGGATAGAAATGCAACTACTTGTTTATTGAATATCAATCTCCTTCGCTTGACGGTTTAACTATTTTGTTTAAAAATTCTGGTAGAACCACTTTTTCAAGAAATCATTTTTTCGTTGAAGATTCCTATTTTAAGTTGAAAATTATCTCTTTGGTTTGAAGTTTTAACTATTTTGCTGAAAATTGATCTTTTTTATTTTAAAATTCAACGGTGTGGGTAAAACTTAAAGCACATTGTTGAAAATGTGTTTTATTGATTGAAGGTTTCTCTCTTTGGTTGAAAGTTGAAATATTTTCTTGGAAATGGATTTTTTCGCTGAAGTTCATATTCTCTGGTTTAAAATTCAATTTTTGGACAGAAAATTGTCTTTCGGCTAGAAGGCTTATAATAATGTAGATGGAATTGTTGTTTCTTTCGTGGCTGAAAAATCTTTATTTCTTGAAAATTCGTCTTTTTGGTTTTCAAATTCAATATTTGTTTTCAATATTTTCAAATAAAAAATGAAATTCAATTTTTTTGGTTAAAATATTCAACAATTTATCTTGTGAATTGATCTCTTTGGGTCGATAGTTTAATTATTTTGTTGAAAATATCAAATTTGCGTCTGAAATAAAGTTCTATGTAGTTTCTAAAAGATCTCATGTTAAAAATATTAGAAGATAAAAATGCTGGTATTTCAATGTTAATGACCTGGGAAAATGAAAAATTCGTGGAGGAAAAATCAGCGAATTTCGCTCGGAATTTTGAAAATGAGAGTTTTCACTCTGCAGAGCATCAAAGAAACATCATTGCAAAACTTTTGGGTGTTTTTTTCCTATAAACTGTGTATCTACTTCTATTTCATGCGTGTTATCATAATCTAATTAATTCCGAAGAAAAATATTCAAAATATCCATAAACAGTGTATAACAATCGATTATTATATGCTTTCTTGTAGTTTTTTGCAAAAACTAGCAGATTGATAAAAAATGTGATTGAACAAAATTTATTCATTTCCATAACACATAATAGTTTCAAGAACAAATCTGTTGAAATGTCGATAATTGTAGCAGATTTGATAAAGCTTTTAACACTTTTCAAGTAAAGAAATTTTAATTACAAGCCGTTAAACTGCAGAATATTCAACTTTTATGCATTGTACGGTTCAAAATCCTATATTACTTCATACATTACGGTACATTACGGTACTGTATGTAACTAATTAATCAGTTATATTTCTAAAGGTATATAACTGATTCAATTAGTAATTTTCCTTTTACTAATCCAATCAATACAGTTCTACTAATTGTCAGCGACTCAATTCTAGCTACAGCAATTAGTAGAATTTAACTTACAATCAGTTATATTTTACTAATTCAAATTTAGAGAGATTATATGTGTTATATGTATTATATGTATTATATGTGTTATGTATGTATAAAATAAAAATGAGTGTTTCATATGAATTATTTTTCATTTATGCGGATTCAACGAAAAATCATCTGACATTCCCCATGTCGGCAATTTCTTTGAACTCTTTCAATATTCTTTCAACTCATTTTGTACTCTTCCTGATCTTCGCGTATTCTTCCAATTCACCCGTATTCTCTTCGGTTCTCTTCGATTCTCTTCGATGCTCGCCGATTCTCACCAACTCTGACTCGATTCTCTTCACTCAGCTCAACTCAGCTTCACTCATCTCAACTCAGACTCAAGATTACGTACTCTTCGAAAATCATTAACTCTTTCACTCATTTCAACTCAGTGAATAGCCCCTCGGTTATTATGTTTTTTTTCGTTTGTTATTCTAGTCAGAACCGGGAAGCGAACAAAGAAAACGCGAGAAAATAACAACCGCGACCTTAAATGTGCCTTCGCAACAGTTAAACTGGAGGGCGATCTGTATGCCGTACACCTTCGTCCATTTCCCCCCTTACTAAAATTGCAATCTCGAATGAGGTGTGACCACGCCGCTAATTACATCTGCGAGTATGCACTTCTAATACGGTGAGAGCGTGTAACTGGGGACACGAATTTTAAGCATTTTTTGTGAGTGAAGAGGGCTTAATTTGAGATTTCAAAAGCTGAAACCGTTTACTTTTATAGAAAGCGGTTTCTGAAAAAGAAGGGTTAAATGAAGTCTGCGCAGAATGACTATCGGTTTGAATTGTCGAGCGATCGAGCAGATGCGATGCACCAATGGTTTAAGTTCCACACTAGTGAGTCTGCCGTCATGCTTTCGTCCCATTGTACTTTTTTCCAAATTTTTTTGTTTTTAATTCTTTTTTTTCAATATTTCAACCGTCAATATTCTTCAATACTACAAAAACCATCATAAAGATTTAAAAAAATATATTTTAAGAACACAAAATAGTACATTGTGTAACGAGTGGGGTATAGTTGCATATTGCGCACGAGCGAAGCGAGTGCGCCATGAGCGCTCAAGTGGCGGAATATGCAACTATCCCACACGAGTTGCACACACTATTTTTTATCACGAATGTGAGGAATATGCATTCTTTGTATTTTATCCGCACAAGCGAAGCGAGTGCGGAATATCGCCGGGGGTTGGGCGGGAGTCGGGGGGTTCGGGGGGACGGAGCCGCCCGAGAGGAAAAACACCCCAATCAAAAAGATAATTTCATGTGCCGATGGAGAATTGGCCGTGTTTTCTCGAAACAAACGCACCTAACCTGAAACCTGGTGTGGGCATAAACCCTCCAAGGACTAGTGTGACGTATACGTCACATGAGAAATTAAATGAAATAAAAACATCATTTGTTTAGTTTAATGATAATATTAATATTATGAATTTGAAAAAAATAGTTCTCGTCCTTGGAGGGAAATATTCATATTATACTTACTTTATACTTACTTCTTGCATCCATGACACAAAACAAACTGTTGCTGACATTTTGAAGATTATAACGTTGAAGTTAGTAGAAGGTTAGTTGCGTTTGTTTCGTGAAAACACGGCAAAGCGTGTGATTTTTCTTACTAAAACACGGTGGAACGTGCGATATTTCTTCTAAAACACGGAGCAGCGTGCGATTATTGTATAACGCACGCTTTTCGCACGGCATGCGCAATATGTCACAATGCGCACGGAAAACATGTGAAATATGGCATATTCCGTGCATGCGTGATGAAAAGTATTATTTACAACAACAAAATATTGTTATCCATTAGCTGATGTTTGCAGCACGTAATACATTATTTTTAAGCAATAAACATCATTATTTTGCAATTTATTTCACTTTTATCAGCAAAAAAATTTTTTTTAAGTATCTGGATGAAAAATAAATTAAAAGTACTTAAAAATATGGAAGCGGAAATTGGGTTACAATTATTGACATTTAAAATGAAAAATACGATATTAGGCTGTAGGAGGACATTCGCGCCCTCGTACTGTGGAATACGTATGCTTTAAATGTTTTTACGATGATTATCATCCAAACGTGTAAACCAGATCTATTTCCGAAGACGGCAATAATTACCAATAGCGTTTTTAGGTATTTCAACGATTGTATTACATACTTGTGCCGTATTTCATTATCAAGCGATATTTTTATAGATGTTTTTGATAATGACGTAATATTTTGTAGACCCAATATTGCAATCTTCATTTTAAATCTGAATACTTGTAACCCAACTTCCGCTTTCGAATTTCTCGGTACTTTCAATTTATATTTTTAGCATATCAGTTATAAAATTTATTTTTGGCTCGTAAAAGTGAAAAAATTAGAAAATAATAATGTTTATTGCGTAAAAGTAATTTATTACGTGCTGCAAACATCAACTAGTTGATCAAAATATTTTTTTGCAACACTGTATGGGAAGTTCTCAGTATATGCACCAAAAAATGACCAGAAAATGGCTGATTCTTGATGAAGTCAAAGTGTGCGGGAATCATAACATTCCCGCACAAAATTTCATGCAGGAATGTTGACCATCAAGCATACTTTGAAGGAAAGTGTGTATCTGCTGTATTCTACGCACGGAAATTAAGGGAACCGCTAGCTTCTGATTGGCCGCAAGAATGATCACAACCAATCTGAAGCCACCGGATGCGTGATCCAACAGTATAAGCTGCCATTGGTCAAAATTTTAGGCGTGCGATTCAAAATCGATTTAATTGAATTCGATTTTGAATCGCGCGCCAGATTACAGCCAATTGCAGAATTTTTCCAGCGTGATGGCTAACGCACGGTGCGCGCGCAGGCTTTCCATTTTATCAACACTGCCATCATTTCGTCAGCTGAGAACTTAAGCGTTTAGGTTAGTTTGCCTGGTGCAACTTCGTGTATCTTTGGAAAGCTTACGTTTGAGAGAGTCGAGTGTAAATCATTTTAGTTCGTTTTTTTTTTTATGTGTAAACATCTTAGACCTCGATATGGGGAGTCGCGCCTGATTCGAATGAAACCACGACTGCATAGTGTAACGCTACACGTTGTGTCTTATGGCACAGACCGGAGGCTCGCTTTTCTTCACCCACAGACAGGAGCCCTTCAGTCTCTCTTTGCCCATCTCTCTCTCTCTCTCTCTCTCCTTTTCCATCTCTCTCTCTCCTCCATCTCTCTCTCCTTCTCCACCCCCTCTCTCTCACGCATTTTAAATTCATATTAAATTCTGTAGAGTTCAATTTAGTGTACGATAAAATATACCGGAAAAGAAAATTGAAATCCGGCATATTTTGCCGGACTAGAATATTTGATCTTATATCATCTTAAAATCGTGGAAAATTATTTTTTTCTGGATATAAGTGATAGAATTTATTAATCTTCTTCAGGAAATATAATTAGCCTAATTCTAAATGTAGATGCGTAATATAAATGCCACACAATGTATTCTTTCAGAGAACTCATATCGGTCCGCACCGGTATTTTATAAACAAAGCTTGACTAAGCAGGCAAAGGAGAAAATGCGTTTTAGGAAAGGAGCCGTACGTAAATTACGTAACGGATAATCGAACCTCTACGCCCCCCCCCCCCCCCATGTAACGAACCGTAACAAAATGTTTCTACCCCTCTATTGCTGTACGTAATTTATGGTTTCCAGAAATAATAAGATATGGGACTTGAAACTAGTGGAAATTAGTTGTATTTAAGATAATGCGTGCTGTACAGGGAGAAAACTTCATTTTCAAAATTCTATGATTTTTCTTCGACCAATTTTTTTTCTTTAACCATTAACATTCAAATCCCATTAACATGCATATACAAATCAAAAATTTTGAAATTTATTTCTTTTAAACAAAAAAAGTGACTTTTCTACGATAAGAGATGACTTCTTAAGAAGATACTTAAATTTTCTACAAAATAATTCAATTCTCTACAAAACAATTCACTTTTCAAAGAAATAGTTTAATTTTCAACCTTAAAAGAAAATTCGTAACAAAAAAGTTTAATAGTTGATAGTTCAACCTAGAAGGATGAAATGTAATTGAAAAAAAATTAATTTCAAAATCAAAAAGACGAATTTTCAACAAATAAAAAGATTTCTCAGTGATGAAAGAAAAAAAAGTTCACCTGAATTGTTGATCCTGAAAGCCAAAAGACGAATTTTCTGTACAAACATTGAATTTGCAACAAGTAAAATAGGAATTTTCAGAAAAAAAATTAATTTTCAACAAAATAGTTAAATTTTTAACCAAAGAGGTAAAGCTTCATTAAAAACAAATTCAACAGAATAGTTCAACTTTTACTCACGCAGTTAAATTTTCAATTATAAAAAATCAGTTCTCAACTAAATAGTCAAACTTCAACCAAAGAGACGAATTTTCAAATAAAAATATGAATCTTCAACGAAAAAATTATTTTTTAACAAAGTGGTTCAAACAAAATTTTCAAAAAAAAAACTGTTTAAATGAGAAGTGAATTTTCTACGAAGGTATTTGAATTTTCAACCCAAAAAGACGATTTTTCGATAATAACAGTTAAATTTTCATGCAAAAAGGATGCCTTTTTGAAACAATTATTTCATTTTTAATCAAACAGTTGCATTTTCATCGAAGAAAGATCAATTTTCTACTGAAGCAGATGAAATTTTAAATCAGAAAGACAAATATTTAAAAATATAGTTGAATTTTCAAGCAAAAAGATTAATTTATGAACAAAACTGTTGTATTTTCAAACAAATAATAAAATTTACAACTAAAAAGATCATTTTCAGGAAGAAGGAACTGCAAAAAAAGAAATATAAATACAAAGCAAATAAATTACTAAGAAGAATGTTATATCAGGAATACCGCAAAACTTAATTTTAAAAATTCTCTAATTTTTCCCTAACCACCTTTTCATTTCCCCTGACCATTAATATTCAAAAACCAGAATATTACATTTGTAACATTTTGAACCTAGAATCTTTTATAAGCGGAATAAAATAATTTCAAATAAAAGTTGAACATTTTCAAATCTATTCGGTTTGACAGTTATTTAAAGTTATATAAATCTCGGACTTTTGTAAGATTTTTTTACAAATCCCTGACTTTTTCCTGAATTAAAAAAAATTGTTGTTGGCTAGGTTCCTTTTTTCACTCACCAGTTTCCTTTGGTGCGTAAAGTTGAATTCATATTAAATTTCTGTACAATTTCTGCGAGATACTTATTTAATTTGTGAATTTCCGAAAGTTACATACATGAATGAAGA
>CAKNXH010061726.1:0-14297 GCA_932178445.1 Andricus quercusramuli
ACATCGGTTATGGAGCACGTTTTTACTACCTTCATCAACAACTCTTGGCTCACTACAACCTCGAACGTCTTACAAACGGCCTCGGCCCAATTGACGATTTGGAATACAACCACCTCGAGATCCCATTCAAACCCCATCTCAGCTTCGTCAACGGACTTGAATTCTCTGGACGCTCCAACGGCCCCATTGATGTGACTACCATCCGTCAAAACCTCTACAACTACGTTCGCACTTTGGAAAAGAGGGTGTTCGACGCCATCGACGCTGGACACGTAATCACCCCATCAGGTGCTTTCCTTTCCCTCTACCAACCCCAGGGCTACAACATCCTTGGTGATCTCATCCAGGGAACCGGCCGAAGCGTCAACCCAAGGTAGCTGAAATCTTCAAAACTCATCAGCAGCTTCAAATTTCACACTTCAGATTTTTTCACTCAATTTCCATGCTTACAGGTACTATGGAAGTTTCGTCGAAGCATCCAAATTCCTTCTTGGAGGAACTCCTGAATTCAGCAACATCTGGGAATACACCCCTGCAGCAATGGATATGTCCAGCACTACTCTCCGTGACCCAGCCTTCTACGTTCTCTTCAAACGCATCTTGGGACTCTACAAACACTACCAGGAATCACTCCCAGCTTACCAATACAACGACGTCGTCTTGCAAGGAGTCCAGGTCCAGAAGATTGACATCAGCCAACTGGTGACTTACTTCCAGGACTACATTGTAAACCTTGACAACGCTGGAGTTGAAGGTGTCTTCGAGAAGGAACAGAAAGAAACTCAACATGGAGGTATGGACATCAAGGGACTTCTCAAGAGGCTCGACCACCAGCCATATGAATACCAGATCTACGCTCAATCCCAGAAGGCCATCCCTCACGCTGTTGTTCGTGTATACCTTGGACCCAAATTCGACCATGAAGGTCTTCCAATTGACATCAACACCAACAGAATGGACTTTGTTGAACTTGACCAATTCTTCTACGACCGTAAGTTATTTTACTGAGATTTCTGATCATTTTTGAACAAAAATTTTAAAGAATGTCTGAGTTTGATACTGATGTTGAAATCTTTCTTCTTTTTTTAGTCGTTGAGGGACAAAACGTCATCACCAGGAACTCCCACCAATCTTCCATCCACAGCGCTGATGTTCCATCAGTTGACGAGATCCTCCATCATGTCGAGAGCGCAACTCATGCCCAGAGCCCACACTTCGTGTTCGAGGTTGGTATTGTTGAATTTTCTGATAGGATCTGTTCAGCCTCATCAATATCAGTATTTTGTATAACTAATATAATATATCTCCTTTTAGCCCCAACAAGTCTATGGATTCCCGTCAAGGCTCTCCCTGCCCAAGGGTACATACGGAGGTTTCCCATTCCAACTCTTCGTTGTCATCTCTGCTGGAAAGCTGCCTCTTCACTATGGACCAATTATCCCAGACTATGCCAACTCTTACCACAGCCACTCCTACCAACCCGTTAGCGCTGCAGAATATGAAAAGATCGTTCAACAGCCAGCCAAGGCCGGAGAAGGATACACCATGGTCGAAGTTGTCCCAGATTTTGAAGAATTAGGTGTTGGCAGCAACCAAGGTGAGTTTCTTTTATGATTGATTTTGTTTTTCCATGCACCCTTTGATGTTTACTGAACATTTGCATTACAAGATCTCCAGTGACTAGAATCGGAAGTGTATTCTATCCTCAAATAATGATTTCTTAGATACCTATCCAGTTTTTATATTAAATTCTCTCTTTCAGGCAAATTCCACTGGACTGACCTCTACAACAAATACCAGGGATACTACGCCCAACCCCAATGGCAATACCGTCACAGCGAGCATCCAGGATACCAGTACGCCACTGTCAGTGGACAACGTGCAATGTTCGGAGAACACGGACTAGGAGTTTCCCCAGCCCAGGGAGTTCACCACGGACAAGGTCTTCACCAGGAACAGGGAGCTCATCACGGAGTTTCTGAGGGTCTTGGTGCAGGTTACGAATCTGGTAAATACCAGAGCATGTACCAAAGCCACAGCGGAAGCGGAGAAGGAGTCTATGGACAAAGACAAGGAATCTATGGACAAGGATCAGGAGTTTACGGACAAGGACAAGGAGTCTACGCACAAGGACAAGGAGTCTACGCACAAGGACAAGGTATTTACGGACAAGGACAAGGAATTTACGGACAAGGATTCTACGGACAAGGTTACGGAAAGCAACAGGGAGTCTACTCTGGAGCCCACTCAACTGGAGTCTATGGATACGTTTCTGGTATCCAAACCCAGGCACCTCATGATGAGCTTCTCCAGAAATACTACCAGGGACTCCACGTTTCTGAAGTGATTGGAGGTGCCATCTCTCTCGATGGAAGGCCCTTGGGATGGCCCTTCGACAGACAGTTGGGCGTCAGCGTATGGAACGCACCCAACATCTTCGTCTCTGATGTCTACATCTACCACCATGATGTGCCAGTCACGTCTTTCTCCGAAAGTCATCATTAGAACTCTTAGCCAATTCCTAGAAAATTGAGTCTAACGTTATGATTCTTGTTTGTAATTAATTACCGCGTTATTTAACATTATGGAAATATATTGTTATTAAAAACATTCTCTTATTTCTGAAAGTTCCCTCCTCTAAAGAGTTGCGAGTTATAAGATTGTTCTCAATTTTCATCTTCAGGACAAGTATTTTAATTTCCGAGTTTCAAAGTCTATTGAATTTTGGTTCATCAAATTGATGACTTTCAACCAGAGATGGTAGTTCTACTCAAGGGAGTGGTACAATAAAGAAAGTTTCGATTTTAGTGCATGATCCACTCCTATTTGTGAGATTTCCGAATTTAGAAATTCTATAGTTGAAAATCTAATATATTTCGGCTTGAAATAAAAACCCTGAGGGTTTTTAGCTTTGTGAGATGGTCTAAAGTGAAGAAGGGAAAGGGCTGTAGAAAGTGTTTTAAATAGCTTAACGTAGTTTTTGAACGGCCAAGAAAGAGAGCTAAAATAAATGTTATCATAAATCACTGGATGGAGGCAAATGATCAACTCTTACTATGTAATAAATACTTTATTAATAAATTTGAACTTGTAGATGTTTATGAACTTGAAAATGGAACATCGGAAATTGTGAATGTCTTTCGAGTTTTGAAGAAATCCTTGAAGAGCTTTTTGATGGTGATCCAGTGAACAGTCTCATTCTCCAGTCATCATCTCCATGAACTCTGAAATGAATAGGAGAAAAATTATTATATATGTATGAGAAATATTAAATATTAAACCATTCGCTTATACAAATGAAAAATATACTAACCATCAAAGTCCACAGTACCGGAACCATCAGTATCTATTTCAGCGATGATTCCATCAAGGTCAGAGTTGTTCAGCTTGTCGTCCAAGGCAGCTAAAATTTCCTTAAGAGTGGCAGTTGTAATGTAACCGTTTCCTTCTCTGTCATAAAGACGGAAAGCTTCTTTCAGTTCTTCCTGCATCGCTTCTGCATCTTCTTCCTCAAGGAAAGGACCAGCGATCCTGCAGAATCCATCGAAATTGACCTTTCCGGTTTTATCAGGGTCATTTTCAGCGATCATGGCGTTTAGTTCAGAATCATCAAATAATTGACCCATGGTGTTTAGGACTGTGGAGATCTTCAGAGTGTCTATGAAGCCGCTCTTCGTCGTATCAAACATTTGGAACGCCTTGCGCATCACTGCAGTCTTTTGCTCGTCTTCTTCCTGTGAAGAGGATTCATGGTTTTAATTTTGGCTCATTCTTTTTTTGAATAATGGGTACTAAAAATCGGGTTATTGCATGTTTTTTTTCATGATATATTTTTTAAATACTGCATTAAATTCGGAAAATCTGAGAACATTTAAAAAGATTTTTGAATACTTCAATCCTGAGAAAGAAGTTTTGAAACCCCTAGTTTAAAAATCTGTAACCTTGAAACGTCACATCCTGTAAAACACTGAACCAATCAAAATAATGGGATGCAGTTTTAAATAATAAAATTGAAAACAGTTTATGTTAACTCAAATCTCTAGCGGCCATATTAATTCTGCCCGCAAAAATTTAAGAAGTATTCTTTTGGAACATCAGGAAAAATATAGTCAAAGTTATTTTTTATTTTCCTTGAATAACTATATTCAGTTTTTAGTTCTCTATCAATTTTGAGCTTAGTTTCGATTCGAACGTATTTTTTCTGTAATTAATGAATTGATATGAATATTATTTGTGTTCATTGGTAGCTTTTTGCTTAAAAATGGTATTACAAATGATTGGTTACAAATTTTTAATGGTTGAGCGTATTAAAACTTTTTTTCATTGAATGATATTTTTTAAAAATCTGATTTCATTTAAAACAAAACAAGAATATTAGTTATTTCCAATAGTAATTTTTTTCAGTGATACCAAAGTAAAATTTCCAAACGTATTCTCGCTGAATTTAACAAATATTTACAACAAATTGAACACTGCTTATTTTGCATGATTCTTATGATTTTATTATTAACAGACTCACTTCTGTATATTTTTTCCTTAGCATTAAAATATGAACAATTAAAAAATCCACAATCAAACAAGTTTTTAAATATTAACATGAAACAACATTATAAGAAATAATCAATGAATAATAATGTCGAATTCAAAACATTTGAAATGAAACAAGTTTTTAATCAGATGCTCTTAAAACTCAAAAACGTTAGACTAAAATTTTGAAATTGAATGATTTCAAATTAAAATTTCGAAAATAAGACAACTACAGAACATTGAAAATGGAATATTTCCAGATTATGATTTTGAAAATTGGATTATTTGAAATTCAAACAATTGGAATTGTATCGTTTGTTATTGAAAGCGTTCAAAATATTTAAAATTGAAAAATTTTTAATCAGAAGTTCTCAAAATTGAAACCTAAATTGAATGTTTCAGAATCGAAGCTTCTGAAATTCTAGAATTTCAATTTTTCATGATATAAAAAATTTTAATTTACTATTAAAATTCATTAAATAAATCTTTATAAGGTCAATAACTAAATTCACTGCTTTTTTCACGGTGCAAAATTGACGAAATTCAGCCATTTCGATTTTAACTGAAAAATTAAAACTTTTGAGAGGGAAAACGGAAAATTCAGAGTTCAAAATTAAAATTCAGATCTTCAATATTGTAATCAATCAAAATAAAATGAATTATTGTTAGTTTAATTTAGTTTAATTAGGATAGTTTAATTTTTATATATTGGGATTTTAAGAAATGACATTGAAAATTAAAAAAGTTTGAAATGTTCAATATTTTGGAATATTTTCAAATAAAAAAATAATTCACTTCTTGATGCCTCATTTCAAAATCTTCTCAATTTTTTGGCCTAAATTTGGGAAATTATTGTATAAATTTTTCATCGCTTGGAATTCATTCATCTAATTCGAAATTATTTATTTACGAATTGTTAAAAATGAAGATTGTGCAACTATCAAGTCTTTCAATTCCATATTTTACGATTTCGAAGAATTTAAAAAACTAGAAAATTTTATACGTTGAAAATTTGAAATTTTTATTATTTGAATTTCAGAATACAACACTGTGAAATTTGAAATAGGAAGCCTTCAAAAATTAAGAAATTGCAAACCAAAGATTTTCGATTTAGTTTTTAAAGCAAAAAAAAAATCAGTTGCAAGGCCTAAAAAATTAAACTGTTTCAGGATTGGGCATTCATAACTATAATTTTCAATTTAAATCTTAAAAATTTTAAAGATGATAAATATATTATTGATGAGTATTATATAATGTTGTATAAAGTGAGATTCAAAGTGTTGGATACATTTTTTTACTAAAATATCTGATTTCTGTCAAAAAAATCTTTGAAAATTATATGCTTTCTGATTGGAAACTTTCAAAATTAATGAATTCAAACTTGAAGTGTTGAAAATTACAAAATTCCAAACTTCGCTTGAAAACTAAAGCATTCACGAAATAAAATTTTGAAACTAAGTCATTAAAAGAAATTAAATTTCAAATTTCAATCAAAAGTGCAAAATAACTTAAATAAAATAAGGCCAATAACTTGAAAATCAACGATAAAGCATTTCGATACATGGAGAAGAACTTCAAGTGGAAAGACAATTTTACAAGGTGTCAAACTGAATCAATGAATTAAAAGATTATCATAATTGATTTAAAAAATACACTCTTAATTGGGCCTAATTATTCTTTCGATTAACTCATCAAGTCACTCGATCCATCATTGTAGAAGTTCACTGCACTATTTCGTGATTGGATTATCTTATCTCACTTTCACTTATCACAATCATTTTATTTATTAATCTTCTCTCATTATTTAGCTCTCCGCATAATTTTTTAGTTTGAATGAAATAAATTTTTCTTCTGAGTTTTTTTCAGTCCGATTCGAAATTGCTCGAGGCTTACCATGATGACAGATGATTCGTACGACGGACCGCAGACACCTGAGGAGCTTGAAAGCTCTTCCTCCTGTATAAAGACGTTCTCGTGGACCGGTAAACCAGCTAGAAAACGTGTCGCACAAAAATAGAGCGGCATGAGACGAAAAATGAAATATGTTATAACTGCAACTTGCACACCGATGGATGGCAAATAAAACCTTGTCATTGCATGCAAGCTGTTGCATTCAGAAGATTTACGGCCAACCATGACAGTAAATGACTGGACACTCGAAACAACTTCAAACACTATACATTTTCCTCAAAATCAGGCGAAATTTAATCCCAATCCAATGCAAAATTACATAACATAAAAAACTGCATTTGTTTACATTGTAATTTCATTTGTTTAATTAAGATTGAAAAGAAATCCATTCTATCATTAGTAATTTTTGCAAGAAAAAGCAAGTAATGGGAAAATAAACTTTCAATTAACTTCACTTTATGGCTCATCAGAGACAAAAGTAACATAATTAAAAAAGAGGGAGAGAAAGGGAAAAATTTAACCAAAAACCAACCTTTAACTTTTTCCTTTCTCCGTCCTTTTTATACTACGAGGGGACCATCATGTTTCGAGGCCAATTTAGACCTCCTCATCAGGGATTATTTATAGGGAATAACCAAATGTATGAAAATTTGATATACTTGTGAAGATTTACGGCCAACCATGACAGTAAATGACTGGGCACTCAAAACAACTTAAAACACTATACATTTTCATCAAAATCAGGCGAAATTTAATCCCAATCCAATGCAAAATTACATAACATAAAAAGTTGCATTTTTAAATATTGTAATTTCACTTTTTTTTTTAATTAAGATTGAAAAGAAATCCATTCTATCATGAATAATTTTTGCGAAAAAAAGCGAGAAAAAGATTCATAATTGAAAAATAAACTTTCAAATAACTTCACTTTATGGCTCATCAGACACAAAAATAACATAATTAAAAAAGAGGAAGAGAAAGGGAAACATTTAACCAAAAACCAACCTTTCACTTTTTCCTTTCTCCGTCCTTTTTATACTACGAGGGGACCATCATGTTTCGAGGCCAATTTAGACCTCCTCATCGGGGATTATTTATAGGGAATAACTAAAGGTATGAAAAATTGATGTACCCGTGAAGAAAAAATTTCATTTGGTTTGGATTGTAAATTAATTGAGTTCAATGTAGACAAAATTATTCATTGAAAAATTGATGAGGTCCATTTTTAAATTGATAGCCTTGTTACCTTTTCTCTGTATAAATAACATCTCCATGAATTATCTCTTTTTCTGATTTTTTTCATGATAAATAATTGCAATATCATTCCAATTAAAGTCGAGACCATGTGTAATAGTGTGGTCCAAAAATTTTTTTCGAATTTTTATGGGGACACCCCTCAAATGTGTGCGAATCCACAGAAAAATAAATCCATTTTTTTTTGAAATAAATGATATTTAGGGGTGCCGCACAGTGGACCTTTTTTGAAATTCTGTCTCAAAATCGTAGAACTTTGGATCGGAATGACCTAGAGGGATATATTTTTTTTTTTAATTAAAGAAAAAACATTTCCGAATATAGAAAAATTATAGAGACAGTCAAACAAAAAAAGTGTGACCTTGAAAATCTGTGTTGAAGATGGAATTTTTGGCAAATCCGAATCTGACATGTAAATCGTTGTAAGACAAAATCCAAAATGGCTGATCCAATATGGCGCACTAGAATTGTAAAACGAAACCGATTTGACTGAAATTTGCTACAAGGTGGTTTTCCAGGTCGCTGATTACAAATCCAAGGTCAAAATTTTAAATTTCAAAATGGCGGATCCAAAATGGCTGACCAAAATTGTAAAAGGAAACCGATTTGACTAAAATTTGCTACAAGGGGGTTTTTCGGGTCGCTGATTTCAAATCCGGGGTCAAAATAGAAAAATTCAAAATGATGGACCAAAATTGTGCAAAAAAACAGATTTGACCGCTTTTTTGAATTCTGGAATTTTGACCTTGGATTTAAAATCAGCCACCTACAAAACCCTCCGATAGGCTATTTTAAGTCAAATAAATTTTGATCTATAATTTTTGTTCCACCATGTTGGATGCGTCATTGCGAATTTTTCAATTTTGACCTTGGACGTGAAGTCAGCGACCCGAAACAACCCCTTTTAGCAAATTTTAGTCAAATCGGTTTCTTTCACAATTTTGATCCGCCATATTGGATCCGACATTTTTTATTTTTTTATTTTGACCCTGGATTTAAAATCAGCGACCCGAAAAACCTCCGAGTGGCATTCGTTAGTCAAATCGGTTCCCTTTTACAATGTTGGTCCGCCATATTGGATCCGCCATATTGGATCCGCCATTTTGAATTCTTCAATTTTGACCCTGCATTTGAAATCATTGACCCGAAAAACCCCCTTGTAGCAAATTTTAGTAAAATCGGTTTCCTTTTACAATTTTGGTCCGCCATATTGGATCCGCCATTTGGAATTCTTAAATGTTGACCTTGGATTTGTAATCAGCGACCTGAAAACCCATCTTGTTGCAAATTTTAATCAAATCGGTTTCGTTTTACAATTTTAGTCTGCCATATTGGATCCGCCATTTTGGATTTTGGCTAAGCGTTTTTGGTATTCAATAAACGATTTTTGTTGCCAAAAATTCCATCTTCAACACAGATTTTCAAGGTCACAATTTTTTTCTTTGACATTCTCTATAATTTTTCTATATTCGGAAAGGTTTTTTCTTTAATTTGAAAAAAAATCCCTCCAGGTCATTCCGATCCCAAGTTCTACGATTTTGAGACAGAATTTCAAAAAAGGTCCACTGTGTGCCGCAAGCCCCATGAAGTTTAACATGTATTCCCCATAAGAAAAAAAGACGCTTTTGTAAATCTTATTCAGAATCCTCAATATTATCTCAATCGAGTTGAAACTCAATATATCTCTTCAAAATTAGCCATAAAAGAGGAACAAAAAATCACTTTGCAAATACCAACACCATAAGTCTGTTTTATAGGGTGCCAAAGAAACCTCATAAGTGAAAAAATGGGTTCTGCGAGTTTTTGGTGCTTATTATGATTTTTTTGTGGTTTTTTAAATGCGAAATGTTTCTAATGCATAAAATATTACTTTATGTTGGAAATAAGATGTCTTCATGAATTATGTAAACAATTCATTATTGTTTTCAGCAATTTTCTCATAGAATGGACTTAGGAGACGCGTTTTTTCACAAATTTTCCATTTGTTGTCCAATTTTCGATCATAGGGAAGTGATAGTTCGTTAGTGTTAACAAAAGCGATTGTTTAAACAATTCATTAATAATGTAATTACTATTCTCTTAGAATAATGTTACCAAATTGCAAAAAAAAATAACTTTTAGACAAATTCCCAATTAAGATAAATAAAGTAATTAATTATAGTCAAGAAAATTATTTGTTAAAACAATTTATTATAATTATTAATAATATTATATTTGAATAATCCTAGAAAGATGCGGTTTTTTTCGAAAATTTCTGGCTTTTTGTCCAATTTTCATTTCTAGTGAAGTAATAATGAATTTAAGTTAACAAAATAATTGTTTAAACAATTTATCATCATTGTTAATAATATTCTCTTAGCTCAATTGGTAGTATGTTGCGGTTTTTTCTGAAATTTTCAACTGTTTGTCTATTTTTCATTGGGCGTGACTTAATAATTAATTAGATTTAGCAAAAATAAGTGTTTAAACAAATTATTATTGTCTATGACTATCTTCATCTATATCAATGCCTGATAGTTGCGATTTTATGGCAATTTTTATCTTTCTGTCCTTTTTTTACTTAGTGAGATAATAATTAATTAAAGTTCACAGAAAAGTTGTTTAAACAATTCAATATTGTTTATGACTATCTTTTCTTAGATAAGTTCTAGAAAGTGGCGGTTGTTTTCTAAAATCTTTCACTTTGCTTCGCTTGCTTAATTACTAACAATTAATAAATTAACATTAGACAGAACTATATTTTAAATAATCTCTTTCCTCTTTGTGAATATATTTTTCTGAAATAAAACAGATATTTAAAATATGCTTCAAATTTTCTATACGGATCATATTGAATACAACTTTTCCTTGAATCAGTTACTGAGAGACTTCTTCTTTATTTCGAAAAACTAATAGCGGCAATCGATTCTACGGGAAAAATTGTAAAAAAAACTTTAGAACATAGCTAAAAAAAAATTTTTGTGTTTTTTTGTTTGTTATTTTTTTTCTGTTTCTTTTGGTTTCTTTTACAAGTTTTCCCGCAGAATCGATTGCCGATATTAGTTTTTCGAAATAAAGAAATTTTTGGTAATTTGTTTAAATAACTTTTTATAAACAATTGCAAATGTCCAAAGAAAAAACACGGGTAATTTTTTGTTAGGCTACGCCATTGATGCAGTAGTTAGTTTGAGGCTATCTCGGCCAGATTCGGCTTAGGATACAACGGGTTTGGTATCACCCGTACAGGTTGAAATTGTTTATAATGATTTTACACCAACAAATTGAACTCTGACAAAAAAGTGCCATAGAGGTTTCTTTCATGATTTTTCCCGTAGAATCGATTGCCGCTATTAGTTTTTCGGAATAAAGAAATTTTTGGTAATTTGTTTAAATAAATTTTTATAAACTATTGCAAATGTCCGAAGAAAAAACACGGGTAATTTTTTTTTGGCTACGCCATTGATGCAGTAGTTAGTTTGAAGCTATCTCGGCCAGATTCGGCTTGGGTTTTAATGGGTTAATTGAACATTAATGAACTATCACTTCTCTCTAATTGAAAATTGGACAACAAATGGAAAATTTGTGAAAAAACTGCGTCTTTCTAACTCCATGCTATGAGAGAATTGCTAAAAACAATAATAAATTGTTTAAACAATTCATGAAAACATTTAATTTTCAGTATAAAGTAATATTTTATGTATTAGAAACAATTCGCATTTAAAAAACCACACAAAATTCTTAATTAGCGCCAAAAACTCGCAAAACCCATTGTTTCACTTATGGGGTTTATTTGGGAACCTATAAAACAGACTTATGGTGTTGGTATTTGAAAAGTGATTTCTTATTCGTATTCTTTTTCAAACAAAAAAAATGGATTTATTTTTGTGTTAAAAAGAATGAGTGATATCTAGGACTTCTGTGAACATTATTTTCATGTTTATATTTTCGTAAGTCTGAGTGCCCTTTGTGTCTGCCCAATATAACTTGTATTGCAATCATTACAATTAATTTTGTAAATAAAATTTTTTTTTAGCGTTTTATATCTACCTTTCCTTAAATTTATAATCATATTGCTCTTGAAAGGAACTCTATAAATAGTATGTAAACCTAATTTTCTCAACATTAAGTTCAAAATCTTCGAGATTTTACCAAAATATGGAAGAACAACATTATAACATGCATTATACTCATCTCTGTTTATTATATTTTGATCATTATGTTTATTTGTAATATAATTTATTCTGTTATGCGCATGTTTTTCAATGAACTCAAAAAAGTAATGGTTAAGAAAAAGAATTTGTTTACGTAATTTGATACTTTTCTCGTGGAAAACTGTATGTGATAATTTAAGGGCTCTATCAATGAAATTTTCAATTTTCAAATCTAGAAAATTTAATTTACCTCCAGTTTAAATTTCAAAAATAAATTGTAATCTTGGGTTTATACTATTAAAAGCATTAAGAAGAGAGTTAACATTATTTTTACGTGCACTAAGTACTGAACCTTATTCTCTAAATCCTCTATAACAATTTTGGCTAAAATAGGAGACAAAATTGATCCTATGGGAGATTCAAACTTTCGCTTATGAAAATTAATATTAAATTTGAAATATGCTGAATGAAAAACATATTTTATAGCTTCAAAAAATTGTTTTATCGGAATTTGGATATTAATTTTCATCAAAACCCAATATCTTTGTATGGCAATTTCAACTCTTTCATGAGGGATATTTGAAAACATAGTTATTATATCAAGAGACAAATATGTGATATTAAGGTATTATTTCGTCAATTCGACTTAAGAAATCATTATTATTATTATAGATTAGCAGTTCGAACTCGAAAGTTCATTGCCTCATCTACCCGAGACCGCCACACATCTCTATCCTGTGCATCCTCCATCCAGTTTAAGTAATCATGTCCTAGTTCTTTTAAATCATCCCTTACATTTTTCTCCCATCTGTTTCTCGGTCTGCCTAAGGGTCTCTTACCAATCGGTCTCCCTCTTAAAACTTGCGCCACTGTTCTTTCATTTCCCATTCTTGCTACATGCCCCGCCCATCTTAGTTTACGCGCTTTCATTACTCTATTAATATTTGCTGACCCGTATAGAGCATGCAGCTCATCATTATGCAGTTTTCTCCATTCGCCGGTCTCTTCGTCCCTTTTTGGACCATAGATTTTTCTAAGTACTTTATTCTCAAAAACTCTAAACCTATTCTCCTCTCCTTCCGTCAGCGCCCACGTTTCGCACCCGTACATGACGACCGGCATTATTATTGTTTTGTAGATTCTTACTTTGATGTTTCTAGATAGCAATCGCGATTTTAATTGTGTGTTTGCTGCATAGTAGCACCCATTGCCAGCGTGCAGACGCGCGTTGATTTCCGTTTTAATCTTATTTTCGCTAGTTATAATTGACCCGAGGTATTTAAACTCGCTAACCCTTTCGAATTTCATATTTCCGGCTATTAGATTCCCGTCTTCATTACTTTGTCCAGATCTGACGACGGTCATATATTTTGTTTTCGTTTCGCTAACCTCCAAGCCAATATCTTTGGCTTTTGTGATCAAGATTTCTGCATTTTTTGCTACCGTTTCTTTATCATCCCCTAGTATGTCGAGATCATCCGCATATCCAAGAATTTGTATTACCCCATTGAGGGTAGCACCGGTCGGATTCGCCTGCACTTGCCTAACCACGTATTCTAAAACTAAGTTAAAAAGGACGCACGAAAGTGCATCGCCCTGTTTCAGACCATCGCGGATCGAAAACTCTTCCGATAACCTTCCGTTTACGCGTACTCTTCCCCTACTGCCGCTTAAGCAAATTTCGATAAGTCTAACCAATTTTCTTGGCACACCCAAGA
Source organism: Andricus quercusramuli (assembly GCA_932178445.1). Taxonomy (NCBI): domain Eukaryota; kingdom Metazoa; phylum Arthropoda; class Insecta; order Hymenoptera; family Cynipidae; genus Andricus; species Andricus quercusramuli. Next base: position 13,541 of record CAKNXH010061726.1, read on the forward strand.
ACTCCAGGATCCAGTACATTCGCGCGCGTATAATAGAGTCGTAAGCTTTTTTAAAATCGATAAATAGCTGATGCACTGCTTCATTAAATTCCCATTTTTTTTCTAGCAGTTGTCTAATTGTGAACATTTGATCGCTTGTAGATCGGTTTCGGCGGAATCCACACTGGTAATCCCCAATGATTTCCTCGGCGAGAGGAGTTAGCCTACCTAAGATTACATTGGACAGGACCTTATAACACGACGACACAAGTGAAATTCCCCGATAATTGTTACAGTTCATTTTATCGCCTTTTTTAAAGATAGGAATAACAATAGAGTCATTCCATTCCTCTGGAATGCGTTCTGTTTTCCAAACTGTGCGTATTAATTTACAAATTTGTCTTTTGAGGCAAGGGCCTCCATTTTTTATCAGTTCAGCCGGTAGGTCATCGATGCCCGCGGCTTTGTTATTTTTCAACTTCTTTATGGCCATTTCTATTTCTATATCAGCAGGATCATCAATTAATAGATCAGCAGTGTGGATTTCGCCGAGATTACCTTGAACGGGGGCTTCGCATACATTTAATAGTTTATCGAAATATTCTTTCCATAAATTCAGTCTCTCTGTCGCATCGGCTACTAGATTGCCATTTTCGTCCCTCATTACTTCCGTTCTACTTTGAAAGCCTTTCCTTATAAAATTGATTCCCCTGTACATCTCGCGCGGGTTATTCTGTTTATTATGCGTTTCTATTGCTAGTATTTTATTCTTTTCCCA
>CAKNXH010061726.1:19297-50811 GCA_932178445.1 Andricus quercusramuli
AGTTATTGAGCGATAGGGGGATTGAATAGAAGAGAAGTAGGATGAGCGACGGAAGAGGAAGGTGTGGAGGGGAGGGGAAATATGGAGAGTAATTAGGGCAGGGGAGTAAGGGGGTGTGAAGTAGGAAAAGTGAGGGGTTGGGGAGTAGATGAATTACGTGGATGGAAGTATTGATAAAGGTAGTAGGGGTAGTAGGAAAGTGAGCATGATCAAGGATATAGATGGGTGGAAAATTAGGGTAGTTGAAGTGTGTAGAGGGTGAATAGAGAAAATGGGAGGAGTGAGTGCATAGTGATAGATGGGGAGTGAGGAAATTATGTTGAAGAAAGGAGTGGAAGTGAGGATGGGGAAAGTATTGGTGAAGATTGGGGGGGAAGTAGGATGATGAGGGTGATCAGGGGAAGTGAGGGGTTGGAAGTAGGGTAGATGAAGAGAGAGAAAAGGGAGAGTAGGCGAAATGAGCGGAAGGAGAAGTCGTGGACGAGAGGGTGGGTGACAGGGAAGTATAGAGAGTGAATCGAGGGGAAGTAGGAGGAGTAAGGGAAGACGAAGTTTAGGAGGGAAGGGGAAATATAGGTAGTGATAGGGATAGGGAAAGTGAGGAGTCGGGACTTAAGGAGATGGGCAGTAGGAATATTATGTGAGAGGGAGTAAGAGAAGTATTGGTGATGGTTATTAGGGGAAGCAAGGCGTGGGGAAGTAGAGTAGATGAAGTGAGGAAAGGGTATGAAAAGTGGCAGGATTGAGGGAATGTGAATAGGGAAAGTGGGAAGTAGTGGAAGTGAGAGGATGGGGAATTAGGAAATTATGTCAGAGAGAGAGTAGGAGAAGTATTGGTAGAGATTAGGGGGTACTAAGGACGTAAGAGTGATTAAGAGAAAGTAAGGAGTGGGGACTTAGGGATAGTGGGATTAGAAAGAAGTGAGTGAAGGTTGAGGGGGTGAAAGGAAGGTAAGGAGGATGGGTAGAGGCAGTATAGCAGGAATGAGGGGAGATGAACTTGGCATGGTTTGAGAAGTGAGGCAACGGGAAATAGGGAAAGTGATGTGATTAGGGGGAATAGGGAAAATGAAGGAATAAGAAGTGGGCGAATTATGTGGTAGGGAGTAGGAGAAGTGTGGATAGGGAATGTAGGAGTAGAGGTGGGGAAAGTAGGGAATGGAGGGTGATTAGAGGACGTGAACGTTGGGAAATTAGGGTGAAAAAAGAGAGAAGGAGGGGAGTAGGGGAAGTGTGAGAAGGGGTAATGGGGAAAGTTTGAGAGGGGACGTTGGTGAGAGAGAAGTCAGGGAAAAAGGTATAATTTTTGTTTAAACAAAAATGTTCACATTTTAACTAATGTCACAGTCATTGAACATCATAAATAATATTTTCTGTAAATTACATGAAAACATTCTTACAACAACAAAAATTTGGTGTTCTGAAAAACAGTTCATTTCGAAAACGGCAAAAGCTACAACTTTTTTATCCACATAAAAATAATTATTTTATGATCCCGTGAAGATTTTTAAGTGTTTAATGGCTCAAATGAAAGGCACAATCCTAAAGAACGCTTTAATAAAATATTAGACTAATAAATTAATTTTCATAGCTTCTGCCAAGAGTTGAAGTTGAAGTACAAAATTCCTTAAAAACCGGAATATTATTTTTGTCTTTCGCACGTGATAATTTGATATTCACACTGCCAAATTACTTCGGCGAGAGGTCATTTAACGCAGAATTTAATATGCTTTTCAAATTAAAAAAAAATATTTTTATCTATATTCTGGATGGTGCTATCATATTTCAAAGTCAAAGCTAATTTTTAATCAGTCACCGGATTAGTGGACCGTTACTATCCATTGGTAGTGTATCTGTTTTTTTAAATATTCTGAAAGTTTTTTTTATATAATTAGCAATTTTATGGAATGTGTATTTTTTATAATTATTTTAAATTATTCTTCAACAAGAGTTTTTACATTTTCTTTTATTTAAAATTGTATTATTACCAATCACTAAATAATTATTAATTATTGGATGTTACGAAAATTTTAAAAATAGGTTAAAAATTATCGTGTGTTGAAAGGCAACACAATTTTGCAACAAGTCTAGTGTTTCATGGTTTGTGGAAAGGCGAGGTACATTAAATTCTTGGCTCTGAAAATACATCATATCTAATTGTTTCGCAATCTCGACAAGCTGAATGAAATTTGATGGACCGAAGCGGTTCATTCGATACAAAACATTGTGCAAGTTTTTTTAAAGTGATTTCGCACATCAGCAGATTTCGCGCTCGAATAATATTTTTCGCTTAAATATAAATATTCATATTTTTTATCAGCATCTTGCGCAATTTGGCTAAGAGATGATTATACACAAAAATTAAAAATTATCAGAAACACGGTCCATTTACATGCTCGATAATTCTAAGAGTGCAAACACTGATTATTTCATACGCACAGAGTAAAACAAGTGTAAAGATTTAAGAGATGAAGGGTAATCTTATCAGCGTAATTAAATGTAGATAATTAAGATAATTAATTGTTCAATTAGCACAAGTCTTTGAATTTATATTCACAATTTTTGAAAATTAGATTTGAGGTAATCAATTTTTGTTGAAAAAGATAAAAGTACTGAATTTTGTGAATAACTTCTGTTTACATAATTCTCTCGAATTTTCATGCTCATTGTCCCGAAATTTTGTCTGAATATATAATAAAATAACTGCGTTTTTTTGTTGAATAAAAATGATATTTAGAAGTTACATAAGAAAAAAAAATGTTTTTGTAAATTTTATTCAGAATCGTCAATATTAGGTGAATTGAATTGAAACTCGAAATGTCTGTTTACAATTAGCCACAGAATACGAATCAAAAATTACTTCAAAAATATTACCCTCATAAGACTTTTGTAGTTTCCCAAAAACAAATCCATAAGTGAAAAATTGGGGTTTGCGAATATTTTGCGCTAATCATGATTTTTTGTGGTTTTTCGAATACACTTTTTACTGACGATTAGATGTTTACATAAATTTCGTAAACAATTTATTATTGTTTTAATCCATTTTTTCTTAGAATAGATTTAGAAAGTCACACTTTTCCCGAATTTTTCAACATGTTTTCAACTTTTTAGTTAGATCGAGGCAACAATCAGTGAAATTTAACACAAATAATTGCTCAAACAATTTATTGTTATTTATAAAGATAATCTTATGATTTCTTAACAAAAATTGTCAGAATTATTCAATTTGAAAATGTATGCTCAATAAATTACCAAAACAAAAATAGAATGGTCATATTTTTAGTTCAGAAACCTAATTTTCAACCGAAGAAGAAACAATTATTAACAAAATATTAATAATTTTAACAAATGAATGAAAAATTTTCAAATCAATTTATGAATAATGTACACTTGGAATGATAATAACAGTTGCATTTTCAAACAAATAGTTGAATTTTCATCCGAGAAAGACGAATTTTTTAGAAGATGAAATTTTTAACAAAAATATTTATTTTCTACTAAGGAACAGGAATTTTCAATTCCAGAAGACAGCGCTTCTATCAAAATGTCAAGTGTTTAACAAAACAGTTAATTTTTCGGTAAAAAAAACTTTTTAGGCTTTTTAACAAAATAGTTGCACTTTTAAAGAAATAATTACATTTTCAACAAAATAGTTACATTTTCAACAAAATAGTTACATTTTCAACAAAATAGTTACATTTTTAATTCAATAGTAAATTTTTCATTCAAATATTATAATTCTTAATCAAATGGGATGAATTCTGAACCATAAAATATAATAGTGGAATTTTCAATCAAAAATAATTATCTTTCGAATATTCAACAAAACACTTCGAATTTTTAACAAAATAATTAAATTTCATCAAAAAAATGTGTATCGTCAACCAGATATCTAATAGTAAACTTTTGAATTCAAAAGAATTTACTTTGAACCAAAAAATATGACTTTTCTACAAAGAGTTGAATTTTCAACAAAATAATGCAATTTTCAACCGACTAAATTTGATCAAAAGAGATGCATTCTGAATCAAAAATATGATAATAGAATTTTCAATTGAAGAGAATTAACTTTCAACGAACAAACAAAAAATTTTCTACCAAAAAATGAATTTGCAATCCAAAAGGACGAAATTTCTATAAAAAAACGAAAGATCAACAAAACAGTTGAATTTTTGACCGAAAAAGATTCCTTTTTGTCGGTTCACCACACCCACGACGGGCCAACAGCACGCAGTATTCCCAAACGGTCACCCATCCAAGTACTAACCGCGCCCAACACTGCTTAACTTCAGTGATCTTACGAGAACTGGTGTTTTCATTTTCTTTAAAAATGTTAAATAGATGAAGCTAAAAGAGATGAATTTTGAACTAAAGATAAAACAGCAGACTTTTCGATTCGAAATAATTAACTATCAACTAAGAAATACGATTGTTTTACCGAAAGATGAATTTCCAATCCAAAAGGAAGAATTTTTTATCCGAAAAGACGAATGATCAAAGAAATAGTTGAATTTTTGTCATAATATAAATAAATTTAACATAAATATTTTCAATATAATATAAATGACCATAACTTCCTTACACTCAAATAAAATGTATTAATATTATAGGTCAATCGATTCGGTTCGAACTAGACACTTTTTTTTATTTTTGCATCAACATTGAATTATTTTGAGGAAAAAAGTTTTACTATAAAAAACCGTATTTTCTAATATCATGCATTACCATAGTTTCCTCACTCTTCAATAAAATTTATTAATATTATAGGTCAAGCGATACGTCTCGAATCAACACATCTTTTCTGTTCTTGCACCAACTTTAAATTATGAGAATGAAAAAAAATTTACTATAAAAATCGATTTTGAATGTAATATAAATAACGATAACATACTTACTCTTCCCAATGAAATACATTAATATTATAGGCCAATCGATTCTTCTGGAACCAAGGAATCTTTAATAGTCTTGCATCAACTTATAATGATGATAATGAAAAAAGTTTTCTATAAAAAACCGTATTTTCCAATATTGTGGATTGCCATGGCTTCTTTACTCATCAATAAAATGTACGAATATTATAGGTCAATCGATGCGTCTCGAATCAACGCATCTTTTCTGTTGTTGCATCAACTTTAAAATATTTTTAAGGAAAAAAGTTTTACTACAAAAACCGTATTTTCAAATATTATGCATATCCATCCTCATTCTTCAATAAAATGTATTAATATTATAGGTCAATCGATTCGTCTTAAATCAACAAACTTTTTCTGTTCTTGCATCAACTTTAAATTATGATAATGAAAAAAGTTGTACTATAAAAAACTGTCTTTCAAAATATATAAATTACCATAACTTCCCTACTCTTTAATAAAATGTATTAATTGTATAGGTCAATCGATTCATCTCGAACTATCTCGTTTTTTATTAATCTTGTATCAACTTTGGATTATTTTAAGGAAAAAAGTTTCACTATGAAAAATCGTATTTTGAAATATTATGCATTACCACAGCATCCTCACTCTTCAATGAATTGTACTTATATCATAGGTCAATCGATTCGTCTTGAATCAACAAATCTTTTCTGTTCTTGCATCAACTTTGAATTATGTTAATGAAAAAAGTTTTACTATAAATAACCGTATTTTCCAATATTGCGCATTACCATGGCTTCTTTACTCTTCAATAAAATGTATGAATATTATAGGTCAATCAATTCGAATCAAACGTTAGAAATGAGCATTTTATGTATTAGAAACAATTTGATTTTAAAAAACCGCAAGAAATTATAATTAGCAGAACAACTCGCAAAACCAAATTTTTCAGTTATGGGGCTTTTTTGTTACCCTGAAAAACAGACTTATGGGGGTGAAATTTGAAAAATAATTATTCATTTGTATTCTTTAGCCAATTTTTGAAAGAAATACTAACTTCAAACTCGATTCACCTAATATTGACGATTCTAAATAAAATTTACCAAAACGGAAAGAGCGGAAAAAACATAGTTTCGTAAACTGAAAATCTATATTATTCCTAAAAGTTATTATGTAATTTAATATAAAAAAATTAAACAATTAATATCTTAATATGCTTCATTAGATTCGAAAAACGTGACTTTCGGAAATGTTGAAGAAATTGTCTATGTTTATAAACTTATATATTTATATGTGTATGTTTATATGCCTATGTTTATAAATTTATTTAGAAAACTGAACAAAAATTCTTGATACTCTTAAATTTATGGTACCTAATTAATCCAAATTTCCGTGTTGGGACGATTACTTCCGACAAATAATTTTTGATAAACAAGAAAAAATCTGCCTTGGCCCGGATTTGAACCGGTGACAACACTATCCATGAGTGGAGCGTGAACTAATTACCAAATACCTAATTCCTCAATACGCAATTGGTTAATGCTCTACTCATGGATAGTGGCTTTCCGGGTTCAAATCCGGGCACAGACAGATTTTTTCTTGTTCTTCAATCATTATTATCAGAAGTATTAGTTTTAATATTGAAACTTGTATTAATTAAAATTTCCAATACTCGGATTTCAACATTTTCAAATGGTAAAATCAGCTTAAAAAAATTACCAATAGTGCCTGAAAATTTATGAAGAAACCTTAGGAAGAAACGATAATTATTATGCTATTCAGAATATTTTCATCAGTTTATTCAATCTTAGATAAGAATGGAATAGGAAAAAAATTACCAGTGACAATTTCATATAAATAAATCTACAAAAATTACTAAAATTATGTTATTCCTTTGAATCCTTGAAGATGGAAACGCATTAGTCATGATTCATTGAATAAATTCTGTGTACTACTCACTCATGCATTTCATTCAGTGAATGCTATATTTTTTCTCAGTGTAGTGAAAATAATACATATAGTAATAGTATGTAAAATAAATCATAAAAGACTGCTTTGTTCTATTATTAAATTTGGAATCCTACCAAGATTTGCAGGATTCCACAACTTTGCATTTCATTTATTCTACAGTGTAAACGGTGTAAACAACATGAAAACATGTAATGGAAAAGTATCAACAAAATGCTTAAACTATTCGAATATATACTATTTATCATGATTTAGTCGGATCTTAGATTCATCATTTGAGTTGAAAATTCGTGTTTGAAGGAAAAAAAATTTCAAAACACTCAAACTTTCTGCCAAATAATGGAATTTTCAACTTATGAAGGACACATTTTTAACAAAAAATAGTTCACTTAATTTTTCAGATGAAAAATTAATTCAAAATATATATATGAATTTTCAACCAAAAAGAGAAATTTTTCACCAGTCGAAAACTACCAAAAAGGACAAATTTAAAAAAATTGTTGAATACTCAAAAAAAAAAAAAAAATTCGAAAAAATAATTAAATTTTCAACCAAAGAGATGGATTTTCAACTAAAATCATGAATTTCGGATGAAATTAATCCATTTTCAACAAAAGAGTTCAACATTCAATTGAAAAGATGATTTTTTAACCAAGAAAAATAATTTTCTAAAAATGGGTTAGTTCATTTTTTAACCAAAGAGATGAATCTTCAAAAACAACAAAAATTATTTTTTAACAAAGGAATTCAACTTTCAACCAAGTTATTGAATTTTTGTCCAAAAACGATGACTTCAACAAAATAGTTGAATTTTCAGGGGAATAATTGAATATTCATAAATATTGTGGAATTTTTAAACAAACGAAATAAATTCCGAACCAAAAATATAATAGCAGACTTAAAAAAAAAAATTGTATTTTCTGATTGGGTCCAATAATAAAATCCAACATTTGTGTGGCTTAAAAAGTCTACTAATACATTTCTGGTCCGCATTTTATCTCGTTTAGTTAGAAACTCTACTATTCGGTTAAAAATTTAATTATTTTGTTGAAAAAGCAATTCTTTTGTTAAAAAGTCATATTTTTTGTCAAAAATGCAATACATTGGTTGAAAATTGAATTCCTTTGTTGTAAAATCTTTTTTTTCAGGTTGAAGATACATCTTCTTGGTCGAAAATTAATTATTTATTTTGAAAATTTATCATTTTAATTGAAAATTAAACTCTGCTTTGAAACTGAACTATTTTGTTGAAAATTAGTTTTTTATTAAAAATTAATTTTTTGATCCTAAAATGTCACTATTCCATTTTTCGTTAAAAATTTATATCATTGGTTGAAAATTCAACTGTTTGGTTGAGAATACATAAATTTCTTAGAAAATTTGTAAATTTGCTTAAATTAAATTGTTTTTATTTTAAATTAAAATCTTCTGCGTAAAATATTATCTATCCGTATGTTTTGCTGAAACGTCATCTTTTTTATTAAAAAGTCAATTACTCGGTTTAAATTTAAACTTTGGAACAAAATTATTTTTATTTTGGTTGAGGATTCATCATTTTATTTGTAAATTGAATTGTTTAAATATAATTTTAATATCTTGGTAGAAAATTCAACTAATTGGGTGAAAATGTTTTTTTTTCTTGCTGAGAATTCGTACATTCAGGTTGAAGATTCAACTGTTTCGTTAAAGATTCATTTTTCTGGTTTGAAAACTCATCTCCGTTTATTCAGGGGTCCTGATGAAAATTCAAAATTTTTTTAAAATTACTACAACACGTAAAAAATATTTAAGATTTTAATTAAAGGAGATGCAATTTCGAATAATTCTGAAAAATAAACAATGACCTATCCCGAAGCGGTCATAAGTCCATAGATGAAGAGTTATGACTCTTAAAAAACCCATTTTTTGGCTAATTTTGGCAAAATGGATTTTTTCAATAACTCTTTTTTTTCATTTTTCGTTAAAAACAATGTGTTCTTTAACTATCATCCATATAATATTTTTCTCACTGCAGAATTTTGAATAAGAATTTAAAAAATAAAAATCCACGTTATCATTTTCAATGCTATGACTTGAAGAATGAAGCAAAAAATGATAAATTTTCAAATTTATGTTATTTTAAGCAATTTTGAGATAGAAAGATTAATTTATACATTGAAATTTGTTTTCAAATCTTTTTAAATATTCTATCAAAAATTGGTTTCAAAAAAATAATTAAAAAATTCTTCAGGAACCTAATAATAATTTTATTATCTTGGAAGTCGAATCTTCCCTACAGTTTTTTGAAAATTACGCGAAAGTAAAAAAATCACCTTAGAATCATCTAAGATTCTTTTTTGAAAATTCTGGAAACCTTATCAAATATACTTTTTCAATTAAATGAGAAAAAATTATTGCTGGTTTTTCTAGGAATTTTATACGAATTTTTTATCAATTTAAAACCTTCGAAAAGTTTGTGTACATTGTGTTTTAAATGTTTTGAAATCTTCTCACGTTTTAAATTATTTTGGAATCTTTTTAAAACTTTTTAATACATTTAAAACTCACTTGATTATTTTCCAAATTAATAATTGTTCAAGTTCCATTTATTACTTAAAAAAATATTTTAATCTTTATAAATATTATGTTAAAATTAATTTTTCAAACTAAAAAATTATTTTAAATTTTCCCAGCAAACTTCAGATTTTTTTCATTCTATTAAAACCTTTAAAGATCCTCAGAACGCTTCAAAATTTTATTTTGAAAACTTCAAAAATCTAAATTTATTTTTTCATTTTTCGAACTCTTTTCCAGTTTTAAATTAGGTTTGCATCTTTTCAAAACTTGTAAATATCTCTTAAGCTAATTTGAATTTTTATCCTTAAATTGATAATTATTCAATTCTTATTATTGCATCAATATTCAATAATTACACTTACATATTAAAAATTTTTTAAATAGAACAATTACAACTGTACCGTTCAAAGTTTAAATTTAACACTCTGAAATATTTCTACATTAAAATACCAGTATATAAAACATAATTTCCAGTACAGTTTCTCAATATTTCAATTTTTGTGAATTATTGTATTTTTTTTGTAAAGACTTTTAATTTTCTACAATAATTTACGTAAAATTAAAAGTCTTTTTATGAAGCCAAACACCCAAATTAAAAAATTTCAAATCCTTCAATTTCCTGTAAAAACTTGTAGATTTTTGCAACAAAGTGAAAAAAAAATATCAATAAAAAGTTATACAAATTTCTGAACTGTAGAAACTTGTACTTTATTCTTAATTTTTTCAATTTTCTACACGAAAATACGAGAAAAAATGAGATATTTGTATTTGACTCTATTTTTTTGTTAAGTTTTGTAAATTTTTTACAGAAAAACTACATGCTTCAGCAAAAAATTACAGTTGTTGAAATGTTGTACTTTCTTGTGAAAATTTTTTACACCAGGGATAAGATTTTTTTCAAATATTTTTACCCCTAATCACCCCTAATATTTTGAGCTATTTAATATGACGAAAAGACCTTTTTTTCGTACAATCAAGAATGATCAACAAAATGGAATTTTTCATTTTTAATAACATTTTTTACGATTAAAAGAAAAAATATGCGTCTTTAAAAAAAAAATTATCTCAACAATTTTTCTTCTGAACATTTTTTCATATCTCGTCCAGTTTTGCTGAAAACGATAAAACCAGAACCGTTGGTCAAAAATGGCTGGTTAACAAACTTTTCCTTTCTTTTTATGCCTTAAAAACATACGGACAGACACACAAGCAGACAGACAAACAGACGGACATAAACAGACAGACACACAGGCAGACACAGACAATTTTTTTTTATCCTAAATCTATACGTCAATTAATTCATAATTTATTTAATGGAAATATTAAACAGTAAAATAAATTTAAATATAAAAAAAAATTTAATAATAACAAAAAATATATACAATGTTAAAATGATTTGAATGTTTCAATCAGAATAATTGTTTAATGCTTTTCATTTATTAAATATTAACTGATTCTGTTAAAAATTACATTTTCTGGAATAAGTTGAAATATTATTAAGAAATTCAATTTAATAAAAGAAAAATCAAAATTTCAAAAAAATATTTATAAAGTTAAAATTATTTGAAAGTTTCAATGAAAATAATTTTTTCATGATTTTTATGTTGTGAACTGATTAATTAATTATTAGCTGATAATTTTTCTCGCTATATTAAATTGAATAAAGGTAAGAATTCCATTTTTTTAGATTAAGTAACATAAATTGATAATTTAATTTAAGGATTCAAAATTGAACAGTGGATATAATTTTTATGATAAAAATTTATTGATATTTAATATACCCTTATTGTAATCACATAATTTTTTCAAATGTGCCTGATTTTGTAAAATGAGTATATGAATTTAATTTTCAAAACTATATGTAAGTATGTTTTATTTTTTCTGAAATTAGTATAAAAGGTTGTGAATAAATGAAATTTTTAGAAATGAAAGTAAAAATTTGCAATAATGTAAAGTAAAAATTATTAGAATGTTGCAATGAAAGTTTAATGCTTTTTATTTTGAATTTTGGTAATGTTGTGAAATAAGTATCTGAATTCTGCTTCCAATATTATATGTACACATATTTCACTTTTCTATGAAATTAGTTTAAAAAGTTAATATTAATTAAATTTTGCAGGGAAATTTTATGTTGTGAAAGGATTTATTAATATGTACATATATTTTGATTTTTTCTGTAATTTGCTTTAAAGGTCTATAATAAATTGAATGTATAGAAATGCATTTTCAAATGAAAAAAATATATATAATGTGAAAATTATTTGAATGTTCCAACGAAAATAATTGTTTAATGTTATTTATGTTGTGAACTGACTCATTGTATATGAACTGATTCTATTGAAAACTACAGTTTCTGGACTACTTTAAACGATTATTGATAAATTAAGTTTCCAGAAATGAAAGTTTAAATTAAAAAAATTAATAGTGTAAAAATTATTTGAATGTTTTAATGAAAATAGAGTTAAATGCTTCTTATTTTGAGAACAGATTAATTAATTATTAGCTGATTTATTTTTTCACAATATTAAATTACATAAAGATTGAATTTTAATTTTTCTCTATTTGAGTAACATAAATTGATCATTTATTTTGAGGTTACGTAATTAAATATGGGCTATGATTTATATAATAAAAGTTGATTTTTTTCATAATACCTCCACTACAAATATATCGTTCTTTTTTAATGTTTGCGATATTCTGCAATGATTATCTGAATTCGATTTTCAAAATTATATGGACATATGTTTTAATTTTTTTCTGGGATCAGTATAAAAGGTTATCAATTCAAATTGTCAAAAATGCAATATTTCCATGAAAATATTGTTAAACTTTATTTTATTATTGCCTTTTTATGATCATTATACAAATTATTATTAATTGATTATATTAACACTTAAAATTTCCGGAATTATTTGAAAAGCTTATTAATGAATAATATGTTCATAAATTATTAATTAGTGTGAAAGTTTATTAGTCAATCATATTTTCAGAAAGGAAAGTTAAAATTAAAAAATATAACTATATATATATATATATATATATATATATATATATATATATATATAATTATTCAAACATTCGATTGCAAATACATGTTTAATGATTTTTATATTACGTGAACTGAGTATCGGATCGGAATGTAACCTTCAAAATTATAGGCATTAATGTTTTAATGATTTTGCGATGCAGAACTTTTATGTCCTGATTCACAAAAATGGCCGTGAATGTATCCGCAAATGATATTGTACAAAAATTCAGTTTTTTTACAATATTACATTAAATAACCTAAAAGTGAAGCAAGAATAATATATTTGAATGATTTATCAATATATTCTAATGCGTTATTTATAAATATTTTAATAAAGTATCGTTTATATCATAATTTATTTTGTGGACATTTTCATGTCTACATTAACACCACCACGCCGCCTTCCTTCATGATATATTCCGTGAATTTTATTATATGGAAAAATTTTCAAAGACACATTATTGGTATTTTAATTTATAATTATATTAATTATCATTGATATTTGTGTCCGGATTTATTATGTTGGTCAAGTCTTGCACTTTAAATCTTCAAATGATGTCTCGTCCTTTACTGCACGGAGAGAATTTGTGTGTTAAATTTTGCATCACTTAGTTCGGTAAACGGAGGACATTACGGCATTATATTAAAATTTCACTTTCAGTCATGCACAATGAAATGGGGTAATATTTGATGTGAAAATATGAATTATTAATATAAATTCATTAAAATTTAATTCGCGATTCAGTAAGAAATAATACAACAAGATATCAGAGATTACCTGACAGTTGGGTAAAATGAGATGTCGATTACCTACCAGTTAGGTAAAATGAGTCGAACGGTTAGGTACAGTTTCAATCATAGAAAACAAAGTCTACCTCTCTAAATATGTGAATTCTACATCCCAGTCATGTAAAATTTCGTGCGCCAGCAAAAAAAAACATTCTTGCTACAAACTGATTCTGTGGAAGGTCATCCACTGCTAACAAACACATGCTTACACATATCGTGCAATTCATAAGTATATTGTTGGTACATATACACAATTTTAGTTAAACAATTACATTAAATTACGATACATTACATACGACATAGTCGCACGCTTTTAACGATATTAACGCTATTAAAAATCGAAAACGCTGTGACGGGTTTCGAACCACCTAAGCTACGTTTAACGCGTTCTATCGAGTGTAAGGGTAAATGGGAAACTGAGTGACTGGTTCGATATCATGCAAGGTGTGAAGCAAGGATGCGTTATGTCCTCGTGGCTATTTATCATATTCATGGATAAGTGTCTAAGAACTGCCCTCTTCGACGAAGATGGTGCAGATCTCGAAACCGTCAAGGTACCTGGGTTAGCTTTCGCAGATGACAAAATTTTTATGGCAGAATCAGTCGAGGACTTGCAAAGAATGTTGAATAAACTTAATACAAGCATGAAGAACATGGGCCTCAAAATTAACGTGAATAAAACGAAAATCATGGTGTTTGAGGGTAAAAGTGAGAAAACAATATGCAACATTGTCCTAAGTGATGAGAGATTAGAACAAGTTGACAAGTACGTGTATCTGGGTTGTCTGTTCACTAACGACGGAAAAATAGATGGGGAGTTGGATAGGCGCATAAATAAGGGTAGGCAGGTTATCGGTGGAGCGGGGTCCATCCTCACAAATAAAAACATATCAAAGAAAGCTAAAATGACCATACGTAATTCCATATCCGTACCAACTGTGCTGTGCTGTAGCGAGACATGGACATGTCGAGAAGGGGACAGGAGTGAAATCAACGCGATCGGCATGAAACCTCTGCGCATAATATGCGGAAAAACACTGACGGACAAAGTCCGAAACGAGACAATCCTCAAAGAATGTGTACAGGAGAGACACTAGTTGACATATGGTAAAGAAATCAGTTAAGATGGTTCGGACATCTTGAAAGAATGAAAGATGAACGACTGACGAAGCAAGTATATAAAGGTAAAATAAATGGCGGAATGCCCAGAGGTAGACCGCCGAAGGAATGGTTGGAATCTGTGAATGAGACATCAATCCGAAGAGACATAAGAAGTCATGGGAAAACAGGAGCTTGCATGAAGAAATGCATGAACGTGAAAGAAGCTAGAGTAGTATGCCAGGATAGAAAAGTGTGGCGACAAATAGTTTATAAACAGAGTGACAATAGATTGAATGATGCCTGAAACAAAGACCTTGGATACTTATGGGCCCAAGTGGGGAACCATACAGAAAAATTTTGTGAGGCTCCTCACTTGGGGTGATCGCTAGAGAGATTGATCAGCAACCTGGGTCGGATCAGTGTTGCGGAGTGAACGTGTCATTTATATAAATAACACGAGAACTCCAGATCAATCTAAAACATCTATACCTAACACCTATATACCTATCTACATCATACCATATAACGACCTAATTTACACCTATATACCTATCCCACTAATTTCCAACTGAGTAAGTCACGCCTACCCCGAAAGGGAAATGGCCTAATGGTATAATAATAATAATAATAATAATAATATCGCTAAAAACTAAACCTCACGGCTAACCTAACACTTAGATTATGGGGAAAAAAATCTCGGCTATAAAGTTAAAGTACAAGTACATCAGGGCCGTACAAAAAAATATCTGGTTCCCGTTTCATCGAAATTTGTTATTGTAACATTTTATCAATTAGCAGGCTTATAAATTTGTAGGAAGTAAATAAAAATATTAAATAATTTTTTATTTGAAATTTTCTAACCTTGAAACTTTAAATTATTTGATTTTCAATACTTCAAACTTTTGCATGGTCTACTTTTTAAAAATAATAGAACATTATGCGTGCTTCACGCGCACTAATTACCCTTTCTCTAGAAAAAGAACTCTGTTCATTTTTCAACATTTTTTTATAGATTTTACAGAAAATCTTATACTATTTGAGAACGTTGTACATGAGTTAGGGGAAAGTTGCTTAAGACGAGCCCCCTCCTAAGATGGGACACCCTGAATATTTTTGTACAAAAGCAATATAGTCATCACTTACGCATGCGAATACGTGTTCCGCAAAATTCTGGTTATTTTGAAGGTGTTTTTCCTGCACTGGAAGTAAATTAACAAAAACAGAAAGGAAAAATTATTTTCGTACGTTAGAGAACGAACTTTCACCTGTTTTAGAAGTTGTGATTTAATAACTTCTAATGATTTGAAGGAGTAAGTTATGTTTTTGTTTGATGGATAATTTTGTAAACTTTGCAACTGATACTTACGTTTTATTAATTCTTATGCTATTTGATTAAAATATTTAAAAAATTGTGATCATGCGAAATTCCTAAAACGATCCCCGGTTAGGCTAGAGAACTGTAGGTAAAAGCGAAATCTGCTTTCCTTGTGAGTTTCCGATAGTCTCAATGGTAATGACCTAACCTCTTTCTTGCTTTTACATCATGAATAAGAAATTTTTAAAACTATGTTGCTTTTTCGATTTATATCAGTAAATTCTGGATCTGAGATGAATAATATTCGAAATTTTATAACTTTTCATAAATATTTAGTCCTTGAACTTCTTTTACACTTATTTTCTGTTAGACCTTATTTGACGCTTATTTTACGCTTTATAATGTATTTTACGTAACTAATATGGCATAAACGTAAACATTATATTTGAACAATACGCTGCGAATAAAATTCATCAATATCAAGTGTTTAATTACAGAGCTTTTTTTATTTTAAAAAGGGGCCCGTCTTAGGATACCGGGTTGCCTAAGACGAGACAAATACATATTTTTTTCAACATCGAAGTTAATTGCCTTTTAAACATTTTTTGAACTTTTAAGTGTGTGAACTTTGTAAAGAAAACATCAAACTATGATGCCAATAATCGCTTTTGCTTCTAAAGTTCCTTAAAATCGAAAATTTTTGGAAAATATGGAAGGGGGCTCGTCTTAGGCAACTTTCCCCTACAGAAGTTTCCTTATAATAGCGAGGAAATTCCTCCAGTGAATTCAGTATGAATGACAACTTTTTCCACTTACTAACAATTCTTTCTTTTGGTGGAAAATTAGTTTTTTTTTATCGATAATAATCTTTTTTCAAATAAAAAGTCAACTCGATTTTGTTTTGAAATTTTTCTATAGACATTTGATCTTTTTGGTAGAGAATTTATTTGTTCTCTTGAAAATGTAAATACTTCTACGGAAATTAAAGTTATTTTCTAAAAAACTTACACGGAGAGACTTTTGGTATTAATATTTCTTTTATCGCATATTCATAATTAAAATAAAATATACGAATTTAGAGATAATCGAGGTACGGTTAGAAAAAGTCGAATAGTGACTATGAAAATGCAGACTAATGTTTCTGATTGGAATAAATCGTAAGAATATTAGACTCTTACACACACAAAATAACGAAAATTGGTATAGTGCTTTGAAAGAAACGAAACAAACGCTTTGCAATCTTTCTAAACCACTATACGAAAAATGGGGGTCACGTGATCTTCTATTTCACGCTGGCGCATGGAAAAAAGAAAGACG
Organism: Andricus quercusramuli; assembly: GCA_932178445.1. NCBI lineage: Eukaryota > Metazoa > Arthropoda > Insecta > Hymenoptera > Cynipidae > Andricus > Andricus quercusramuli. The sequence goes on from CAKNXH010061726.1 coordinate 36,243, forward strand.
GGTGGACGTGTATGAACGCACACTACTACATGGGCTACAAATACATCTTTATGTATATTTGTGTATTCTTTGACGACGCTCGCTGGCTACAGTGTGGTTTGTTTACGAATCCTATATTAACACCTACACGCATATATAAAACTATCTTATATCTATAAATCGCACGCATTACGCTGAGACTTATGATTCTTTCTGCCCTTATATACTAACCAGTGAAACGTATCGCTACTTGTGAGAAACTAATAGTGCTGGGTCAAAAATGTTAGGTGCCCCGGACTTTATTATATATTTATATTGATAATTTATATGCTTATAAACTATAATTAAATAAATACACTATTAACGCGACTAACATTTGCATGCAAAATTTGGTTTCAGAAACTTAAGAACTGAATTGAAAGATTGCTTGAGAATTATTTCAAAATTTCAAACACAAAATTAAAAGCAGTAATAAGGAAGTGAATTCAGGCAGCGACTTTTTTTTGAAAATTTAAAAGTAATTATTAGCTCATTTGAGATAGTAGCACAGAAGTTTATACTATTATTAAGCATATTTTGTGAGTATTTTATATGTTGAAACATATCAATACAAATATTACAAAATATTATCTTTAGAATTATCTCAGGGCGTCTACTCAAATTCTATAAAAAAATTTTCTGACAATCCCAGTTTTTTCCAGGTATCTATAGATTTTTTCAAGGTATAATTTTCCTGAATAAGGAGCCACTCAAGTATTAAGCATCGTAATTTTTATAGCAATTGTAATCCTACACCCTTCAAAGTATTACATAATACCTAAAAAAAGCCCTATCGTTAAGCATACCTGTGGATGGTTAAATTGTAATTCCTTGAGTTTATTAAAAGTTTTATTAGTTTTAGTTTAGTTTTATTAAAATTTTTATATATAAAATCAAATAATGATGTTCCTTAATTTATGAAAGTAACTTTATAGAAGGACAAGAGCTTTCTTAATGGTACAAGATTTTAGAAAAATTATAATAACTACTAAAAAAATCCAGCTTTTAACGCAAAATGCCTTTGACATATTAGATATTTTTTTTAATAATTTTTTTAAAATTATTTTCATAGTAACTTGAAATTTAAAGCATTGTGAACTTATCACTTACGGCTTACGGGGTGACTGCTGGACCGAAAACATAGAAATGACCAGGAATTTTTTGAAACCGGGAAAAACCGACGAATGATAGTGAATTTATTTTTTCACAGGGAATTTTACAAATTCTTAGAATAACCATGATATAATTAAATTTAAAAAAGTTCGATTTCAACTTTTTTTGAATATTAAGTTCAGTTGTTGTTAACTGTTTCAATTACTGCATCATTCAGTTTATAACGCTTAATTCTAAAATCTTTTACTTTACAATTTTTCCATTTTATGTCTTCATTTTTAAACGGAAATTTTTAATTGAAAGTATTTAAAAATTCAGTTTTGAAGGCTTTAAGAATAAAAACTTAAAAGGGTTAGAAATTTAAAATTGTTTATAAAAATGTTTTAAGTTGATCAACTGTAAATATAAATTAATTAATGATTTTTTAAATTGAACTGTAGTTCGAGTGTTAAAAATTGTACAATAATTATTTTACAATACGATTCTAAGTCTGTTCGAAATTAAAAAATTTGCAAATTTTAACGTTGAAAATTAAACTTCTTTTAAACGAAAGCCATAACAATTAGACAAATTGAAATGTCTGATTGAAACTTCATAAATTATTTTCAATGTGAAAACTTAAAATTAATATATTAATGATCACACACTTTTATTCAATTTAGAATCCTATCCAAATATTGTCTCAGTCTAAAATATTCAATTTTTAACCCATTCAGTTGGACAGTTTTCAATCACAAAAATTGCAAAAGGAGAAATTATAAATGAAATATTCAAAACTAAAGAATTTTAAACTGAATTGTTTGAAACAGGAAGCCTTGAATGGTACAAATTTAAACTTTTAACGTTACAATTTGTATTCTAATGTTAAATAACAATTCAAAATTATCAAATTGAAACGACCAAAATCAATATAAATAAATAAATTTTGTTATTCAGTTTTTTTCCCAATTGCAAGAGGAACTTTTTTTGTTTAAAATTTGTATTAAGTGGAAGAATGGGAAGTATTGTATTTTTAACATTTTTATCAAGCTTGAAATGAGGAAATTTTAATTTTTGTTAAATTGGCATCTGAAAATTTAACTAATGTATTTTGTGTTGAAAACTTAGCTTTTTCAGTTAAAGATTTATCTATTTTGTTGAAAGTTTGTCTTTTTTTGTAGAGAATTAACCTTTTTAGTTAAAATTCATATATTTTATTTAATTTCTTTGCTTAAAAAATAGTTTTTCTCATTGAAAATTAATTTTTTAAACTAAAAATTTAACTCAATTTCTTATCGAGATTCTTTTACATTTAAATTTAATCTTTTTGGTAAAAAATTCTGTTGTTCAGTTGAAAATTCATTTTAATGCTGGAATTTTTTTCTGGAAATTTTCAACCTTTTTGGTAGAAGAGGCAACTATTGGGTTGAAAATTCCATTAAAAATGAAAAATGTTCATGGAAAATTCATGTAATTTCTTAATAATTATTCTTTTTTGGTAGAAAATTAATCTTCTTGGTTAAAGTTTTCATTTCTACAGTTGCAAATTATTTTTTATATTGAAAATTAACTTTTTCAGATAAAAATTTGAAAATTAATTTTTCCAACTAAAAATTCAAATATACTCCATTTTTCGATTTTTTTATGACCATTACATCTTTTCGGTTGAAAACTTAACTATTCTGTTGAAAATTCATTTTATTTATTCACAAACTTATTTCTCTCTCTGAAAATTAAACTATTCTATTCTTTGTTTAAAATTTATTTCTTTTGTTGAAAATTGAACTATGTAGAAATTTTTGCTAGAAAATTGATCTTTTCAAGTTGATAATTCACTTATTTTTTAGAAAAATGTTCTCTTTTATGAGAAATTCAATTATTTAGGTAGAAAATTAATCTTTTTTCGTTATAAATTCAACCTTGTTTTTTAAACATTAGTCTTCGGGGATCTCCCGGCTCGAAGTTCGAAGCCAGTTGTCCAGTGCCGTCCGATGTTTTTTTATCACCCGCATCTCTATACGTCAATTTTTAAATACATTCTACTTTGATTAAGTGACTTAATCAGTATTATCTACTGAGAGAAAAGGAAAGTCTATATATTTGAATATTTTCTCAAATTCTACAATATAAACCGAAACTTCAAAATGTTAAAGTGTCTACGGGGGACTTGGCTTTAATCTTCAGCCCTGAGAATGTTGACGTCCCTAGCGAGTCTCATTTTACCTCACTGTTGTGTAATTCCTCTCCTAATGGAAGTGAAAATCTCTTTAAAAATTCTGCAATCTATACTTTCTTTTAAGTGAATCGTTAATATCACACAAAAGTAAACTTTATATCATTCATTTGATGAAAATGTACAATACTTAGCGTTATTTTATAATATACTGGTATTAAAATAATACAACCCTTATATCAATTATTACATGTCAGAATTTTCACTTTCGGACTTGAGATTTAACATAACTCTTTTGTATTATTTATAGTTGGAATGGAAGCTTCTAATGTGTCCCCTATTGTTCTTGTATCTCTTCCCTATTCCTTCACACACCTCCCACACACATACTTGGTGGGGGGAGGGGGACCTACAGTTTAAGGTGGGTTCCGAACCACCAAGAGTACTTAGGTACTTAGAGAACCTTTTTCTCTAGAGGCACCGGTCCCACGAGTCTCCGGAGATGAACAACTCCCTTGCTACGCAAAAGTTCACCGCATGGGCCACCGAGGCTATTCCAGAGTGCGAGGCGGGAATCGAACCCGCAAGCCGACGGAGTGGGTCCACGGCCTATGTCTTAACCCCCACGACCATCGTCCCACTTATTATTTATAGTTCTGTTTTGTATTAAATCCTAAAATAATTGTAAACTTTATCTAAATGCCGTAATGTCCTCCATTTACCTAACTAATTGGGTAAATTCTAACGAACAAATTTTCTCCGTGTGGTAATAATCGTAATCGTAAATTAAATAATTCTAACTTACATAGATTCACTGAATACGTTATTTTAGAATCTAATTTCAGCAAGAATTGAACAAGTCAAAAAGTTGTAAGAAATAAATAGTTATTCGAAAACTGAGTAAATAAGAAAAATGAACGAAAAAGTTAGCGCGCGCACATAATAATCTAGTGTAAAAAATTTCCACTGCATTTTTGGACCAGCCTAATGGAGAATGTTGTCATTCTCTTTGAGATGAGGAACAGGCAGACAAATGAACGAATTCGTTTCACGGAAGATTTGAAGTGCGCGTGGCCTATTCGTGAAAATTGTTTCTGGTTTCTGGTTTCCGTGCCAATTTTGAAAAAGGGAACGTGCCAAGTGACCGCGTCTGGGTTACGACTCGTTAAGTAGGAACGCAGAGGTCCTTCGTAGGTGTTTCAATATTTCGGAATTTCGGATGCTACCGTCTCTTATAGTGGATTTCACCCACGACAGAGTGCAAGTTCCGTCTTGACGTTTGTCATCGGGCATTTCGACGTTTTCTGCTAGAGAACACTGCAATTTATTATTACGTACGGGATGCTACGAAAATGCCGTACGTCAATTAGGTTACTCGTAAACTGGTACCAGTGGTCGCTCATCATCGGAGCCGGGCGGAGCCCAATTTAGAAATTCACTGTTCGTCCAGTTCCAAGCCAAAAAGACAATCTTTCAAGAAGACATTTGAATTTTCGAAAAAAAAGTTCATTTTCGCCCGAAAAATTTTCAACAAATCAGTTTAATTCCCACAAAAAATGGCTCTAAAAAAATAAATGAATTTTCAACAAAATGATTTATGATTAAGCAAAATAGTTGAACTTTTTACCAATTAGCTGAATTTTCAAGTTATAAAGGAAAAATTTTCATCGGAAAATGGAATAGCTACACTTTCAGATAAGAAACTTAATGTTTAACAAAGAAAAAACAAAAAACTTATTTTCAACTAGTTGAACTAATTTTTAACAAATTACGTGGATTTTTCACCAAATAGTTGAATTTTCAACTTAAGAAGGAAAAATTTTCAACCAAAAATGAAATAGCTACATTTTTTAATAAAAAACTTAATTTTCAACAATAACAAACTTCTTTAAGTAATAAACTTCTAACAGAATAATAAATATTTGAAAAACAGTTTAGTTTTTAACGAATAAGTTGAAATTTCTACCAAAGCAGTTTAATTTTCAAGCCGAAAGTATGAAATGATAAATTTTCAATCAAATATTAGAATTTGAATCAGTGCGGAGCCCAAATTAGAAATTCAATAATAATCCAATTTCAAGCCAAAAAGACGAACTTTTTAAAGAACAGTTGAATTTTTGTCAACAAAGTTCATTTTCACTCCAAAAAGATGAATTTTCATTTAAACATTTCGATTTTCAATAAAAAAGATGATTATATAAAGAAATAGTTGAATTTTCAACAAAATAGTTGAATTTTTAGCAGAATTGTTGAACTTTTTACCAAATAACTTAACTTTTAGTCGAGATTTGAATTCAACCACTTGAATTTAACTAAAAAAGACTAATTTTCAACAGAAAAAATTAATTTCATATAAAATAGTTGAATTTTCAAGTCATTAAAGAAAAATTATCATCAAAAAATGGAATAGCTACATTTTCAGACAAGAAACTGAATTTTGAAGAACCAAAAAACGAATTTCTATCAGAATAGTTAAACTTTCGAATAGTTTAATTTTTTCCCAAAGTAGTTTAAGTTTTGAACAAAAATTCGAAAATTTTAACAAACGAGTTAATTTTCTACCAAACAGTTGAACTTTCAACTTGAAATGGAAAATTTTTTAACCAACAATGAAATAGATACAACTGAAAAATAAAATTTTTTAACGAAATATGTGAATCCTCAATCAAAATGATGAATTTTTAACAACCACGATTTATTTTCTACTCAAATAAACTAATTTTTGACAAAATACGTGAATTTTCCACCAAATAGTTGAATTTTCAATTCACAAAGGAAAAAATTTCAACCAGAAATGGAACAGCTACATTTTCAGAAAAAAGCATATTTTTTTATAAACAAAAAATGAATTTCGAACAGAATAATTAATATTCAAAATAAAGTTCAGATTTTTACCAATAAGATTGATTATCTACCAAAGTAGTTTAATTTTCAAACCGAAAGCGTGAAATGATGAATTTTCAATAAAATAGTTGAATTTGAATCAGTGTTCACTCATCATTGGAACCGGGCGGAGCCTATTTTAGAAATTCACTGTTAGTCCAGCTCGAAGCCAAAAAGATGAACTTTTTAGAAGAAAGTTGAATTTTTGACAAAAAAGTAAATTTCCCTCAAGAGATTTTCAACAAAACAGTTTAATTAAAAAAAAATGACTAGAAAGAAATAGGTGAATTTTCAACAAAATAATTAACTTTTAGCAAAATAGATGAACTTTTTATCAATTAGCTGAATTTTCAATTTTTAACAAAAAAAAACAACAAAAAACAAATTTTCAACCAGCTGAATGTAAGTGAAAAAAAGAATTTGTAACAAAATACTTAAATCCTCAATCCAAATGATGATTTTACGAACAAAAAAATTCATTTTCTACCGAAATAAACTAATTTTTAACAACATACGTGAATTTTCTACCATATAGTTGAATTTTTAATTTTTAAAGGAAAAATTCTCAACCAGAAATGGAACAGCTATATTTTCAGAAAAAAATTAAATTTTAACAAACAGGAAATTAATTTCTAACAAAATAATAAATATTTAAACTACAGTTTAGTTTTCAACCAATAAGTTTGAATTTCTGAAAAGTAGTTTAATTTTCAAGCTGGAAGTGTGAAATGACAAATTTTTAATCAAATAGTTGAATTTGAATCAGTGGTCACTCATCATCGGAACCGGGCGGAGGACAATTTAAAAATTCAATAACAAACCCATTTCGAGCCAAAAAGACGAACTTTTTAGAAGACAGTTAAATTTTCAACAGAAACGTTTATTTTCAGCCAAGATGGATGAATTTTCAATAAAACAGTTCAGTTTTCAATAAAAAAGATGATTATAAAAAATAGTTGAATTCACAACATTATAATTAAACTTCCAATAATAGTTGAACTTTTTACCAAATAGCTGAATTTTTAACCTGCAAAGAAGAATTTTCAACAAGAAAGTTAATTTCCAATCAAGAACGATGAATTTTCAATAAAGTAGCTGATTCTTGAACTAACTAAAACACTTGAATTTAATTAAAAAAAGACAAATTTTCAACAAGAAATATTAATGTTTTATCAGAAAGTTTAATTTTCAAGTTATTAAAGGAACAATTTTTATCGAAAAATGGAATAGCTACATTTTCAGATGAAAAACTTGACTTTTAACCACCAAAAAACAATTTTCTATTGGAATAGTTGAATTTTTAAATGGTTTAATTTTTGATACAAAAGTTCAAATTTCTACCAAAGTAGTTTAATTTTCAACCAAAAACTCGAAAAATTCAACAAACAAGTTAATTTTTTAAGCAGTTAAATTTTTAACCTGAGAAATGATTTTTTTACCGAAATAAATGAATTTACAAAAAAGAAGAATGTTTTCTCAAAAAAGGTCAGTTTTGGAACATATAGTTAAATTTTCAACTAAAAAGATCAGTTGTCAAGGAAAGAGAAACTAATTTTTATAAAGTATTAAAATTTTTAACCGAAAAATGACTGTTCAACAAAAAATATTGATTGTTGAAAATCGACATTAATTTTCAACCAAAGTAGAGGAATTTTTTATAAAATACATGAACTTTCATCCAAATAGTTCATGTTTGAACTGAAAGTGGCGAATTTTAATCCAAAAATGGACAAGTTAAATTTTTTGTTAATTAATTTTCAACGAAAAAACTGATTTTCACTGAAATAGTTGATTCTAAACTAGACAAGAATCTTCATCAAACAATGTGAAATCTAATAGTGGATATATCAACAAAACAATATTTCAAATCAGAAGCCGTTGAATTTATCCAAAAAGGACGAATTTTCAACAAGTTTTGTAATTTTTTACATAAAAGAGATCAGTTTTTAAGCAAGAAGAGAACAAAAACAAATAAGAGATGAAGTTTCAACCAAAGAAAAGAAACTTCAACTGATGAAATTTTAATCAAAAAAAGTTGAATTCGAAATATGACTGTTTTTAGTTTTCGCACTTCGTGGGTTTCGCTATAAAAAGTAGAAATTTTTTGAAAACATGTACTTTGAACGATTTTTTCAGTCAAAAATAATGTTATATTTGTGAAACTTAGTCTCATACAAAAATAAATATTTTAATAGAACATTTCATTTTTTCAAGTGAACATTTTAATCCATAAAAATAAATTTCTTATTTTGACTTTGCGTGTCTTTGATATCTTTTTATATTACCTATTTCCATCAAAATATTATATATTTTTGTTGCTTCTAAATATTTAAAGCAGCGTCCCGTTTTGTATACAAAAGAAAAAATGTTTACTTTGATCACTTTTGCGTAAAATAAAATTTTCGATTATTTAGGTTGGTTGAAAATACCACTAGAAAATTGCATTTTGCGTAAAAATGACAATTTTCCTTCTAAATACACGCTTCTAATTTAAAAAAGTAGTACCGCTTAGTATCTAAAAGATATTACATTCTATTATTTATTTAGTAAAATTATGACTGAATTTAGAGGTTATAGAGCTTGAAACAACATTTAAAGTAAATGTTGTATCTTTTTTACACAGCACAGCAGTCATTTTTGCGAGAGAAAGCAATATTTGTGAAATAAAAAAATATACCCAGGCGGAAATATTATATATAGTTTATATATATTGTCAAGTATTATATAATATTCATTTGTTTTATATAAAACATGTATAAAACAATTGAATGTTACATATAACACTTCACACTATATATAAACTATATATAATATTTCCGCCTGGGTACATACCTTCGACGCATAAATATTCAAGAGCCGCTTTGAGAACTTTTTAAAAATATGTTTCAAATAAATTTAACCTTATTTTCACGTGAAAACATAATTTTTTTATTCAATATAAAAAAGAAAATGATGCCGTGAGAACCATAATACATTTATTTTTATTATTATTTATAATTACGAGTTATTTGTAATATTCAAGAAGACATCGTTTCACAAACAATTTATTTTATAAAATAATGAGATGTGATGAGACGTGCCTACTGGAGTTTCCCGTATTTCATCTCGGGTCATCATGGTCATCGAGCCGGTTTCCATGTTTATTTTTGTCCGTCTGTGACCTTGACTTCCAGTAATTGCATATATCCCAAGAAGAAAATTACTACTTTCCAATATTGCAAAGGCTTCACCATCGGATGTTGATAATACAATTAGTTCTTTGGTTGGTATGGGCGCAAAGACATTCAGTTTTAACTGTACTTTAATATTTTTATGCGAAGGAAAAGTGTATCTTCGAAGTTCGAATACCCGGTGCAGATTCTTATAGGAAGTAAGCCGAATCAAGTGAAGTTGGTCAAGTGTATACCCAACTCCGTTTGAAGAAGAAATCCAGGTAGGTGGAGTCATGAGCCTAGCTGGAGGAGACCTAGACCTGACATGAAGAGGAGGTTCGGCTTGAGGAAGAGATCTGGCAGGAGAATGTTGTCTGTCAGAAGAAGAAGAGGAAGATACTTCGCCACGAGGAACGCTAGGAATAGGGTCACCATTAGGCAGACACTCGAACTGTGCACTTAACTCTGCAAGAAGAAACAGGATTAATTTTTTTTTGCGACACAGGCTTGATCAGGCTGTGGTCACTCAATGCTTTAGGAGCGACCGCGTATATTCGACGGTGGCGCCATCAAACGAGCCCGCAGGTTTTCAATATATATATATATATATATATATATATATATATATATATCCAGATGATTTGTAGATAACCCAATTTAAAAACTTAATAACTTGAAAAACCCAATAGAAAAACAAATAGAAATACTTGAATAATTACGGGAATAATCATTTAAGTATTTCTGTTTGTTTTCTATTGATTTTTTCATGAAAACTCGTTTTAGGGAAAAACGAAAGATAATGGAAGACTATTTGAGAGCAGTTTCAAAGATTATAATATCTTTGGCAGTTTTTATTTCAAAACGTGTAATCATTTTTATGAATGTAAGTTCGTAAATAATACTGCTCTCTCTCTTAGTTTTTTTCCGCCTGTGTACTGTAACGATAATAATCAGGTCGAAAATGACGACAACAAATTACATATCGGCTCTCAAACAGTCAAATACTTCTTTGCAGGTTAGCACAGGTTAGGTTGTGTAAATTCGTACATGTGTTGACGTTCGGTAAACCACGAAGGAGTAAGAGAGATAGATGAAACATTGACCCCTCAGCGACGTGTAGCGGGGAAAGACCTACAGAGCCATCTAACGAGCCCGCAAAACAGGACCAGAATATGTGTGATCGCGGTTGCCTATACTAGTGACCACAGCCTGGGCTTGATAAAGTCGCTTTCTACCGCCTCGTTTCATTTTTCATGGCAGATCGGATGCGCATCTCCAAACTGCCACAAAACGACTTGTTAAGGCAATTTTTATGCGCAGTTTGAAGTGCTGATTTTAACACTTGTTCAGCACTACCGCTATGGAGAATAGAAATAATAAGATCAAAGTAATGTTTCGAAAAATAAGTGTCCGAAATGTATGGCGGTATGGCACAGGTTGTGATTACAAGGGTCTACGTGCAAATTCACAGTTAGGCCCGTATGGCATGCTTGCAAAAAATAATTCAAATATGCGATTTTAAAAAAATCCTTCCGTGAGGATTTGTCGAAATCGATGAAATCCACGTGAAATTCGAGTCATCATTTGAAACAAGGAACAGAACGGTCAAGCATAACGTGCATTGCAACGCTACGTGGCATTTCATGTGGCTTTCCATATGGTACTTAATGGGTTGATGTCTGCGTATTTGAAATCTTTAAACCATCACTAAAACTGTGAGAAAAACGTGCTAAACAATATTTTCAAAATTCTATATATATTATAGTACTATTATATATTTACCAATAGAAATAATAATAATCGTCAAGGTAAAGACCCGAGTATAAACGATCTTCATTTTTTCCAATTAGGGTAAAAACTGATTAAATTGTTAAATTAGAATTTAGTTAACATTGTATAGAATGAATATTCTGGTGATTCATCAGAGCATGTTTAAATCGTTATCTCATAGATCATAGTCTTCAAAATCTTGTGCTACTTAGATATTTATCTTTACATATCATAAATCTATCCAAGGAAAGAAATTTGATTATACCTTAACCGTGGCTATTCTGAGAAAAACAAAGCGATTATTTCGAAAAGCGCTTCAGTAAAAATCTGAGTCACATCATTTTCGAAAATTTGGTGAGAAGCGATAAGTAAACATAGTTCGATCAAAAACCCCCGTGAAGTTGGCCCCCCGGAGTTCTCATTTTTAAAATTTGATTTTTGCATACGTTTGTACCTTCCATATTTTCGTTTGTACCCTCTTGATTGTCCAGATAGATAGATAGATAAACGTTTATTTTTCAGCCTGCTGGCCTTAAAAAATTGACTTGCTTACACTTCCACTTTTTTTTACAGAATTTTCTTAAAACTAACATCCTTCCACACCTTATCTCTAACGCCTCTCGCTCTTATCGCCTTGCCTTCCTCACTTCGCCTCGCCTCGCACGCATGTCCCTACTCTCTCGCTTTACCTCGCATTGCCAAACTCTGCCTCCGCAGCAAATAACTAATATTTATCTACTATTTACAATCTTTCCTTCTCCATTCCTCTTCCTTCTTCCTTCTCTTCTTTTCCACCTTACTCAACACTCCCTTCACCCATGCTACTGCCCTTTTGTCCCCCCTTTCATGCATCAATACCTCCATCCTTATCCCACTCCTTTCCACCTTTACGCACTCCTCCAAACAGTGCTCCACTCTTGCATTGCAACCCCCTCCCCACACATTTTACACATCCTCTTTTCCCTAGAGAGCCAGAACCTATTACAACCCTCCATGCACCCACATCTCATCCTCGCTATAAGCTCCTGACTTCCTTTCTCACAAAAATATTGCACACCCGCCCTGGGCATAATCCACACATAGTTCCTGTGACACCTTGACTCTCTAATTCTCTCTTCCTCTGCTGTCTTCTCTCTCTCCATGCCGTTTTTCTTATCCAGCTCATACACCTTCCTTCCTTCCTCGTGCATCCTTCTCACTTCATCCATCTGCAGTCCATTCGTTCTAAAATACCTTCCCCTTTCAACCTCCATTCTCCCACCCCCTCTCCTGTTCTCCTTCTCCCACCAACACTCCCTAACCAGCTTACTTCCCCCCTCTTCCAGAAATTTCTCCTCATACTTACACGCCCGACTCCCCGCTAGAATCCCTACACTCGTTCTCCCCGTCTCCCTCCTGACAATATAATTAGGCGTGTTCCTTGCCAACCCCAGTGACCACCTTACATACCTCTCCTGTGTCCTATTTACCTCTTCACTTTCCTTGCACTCCTACACCTCAACTCCATACAATAGCACACTCATCACTAGTGAGTCAAAGAATTTCATTCTCCTTGCAAAATCATCTGCGAATAACTTCTTCCGCAACCCCCACACCTGCCTCATAACCACATTTGCCCTCCTTACTCTCTCTTTTATATGACCATCCAGTCCCCCATTCCTCCGAAACATGAAGCCCAGGTACACAAACTCTTTCACCTCCTGCACAGCTTTTCCCTTCCACTTCCACTCCCGTCCCTTATCCCTTCCCCTTCCCTTTTCTGAACACTATAACCTTGGACTTTTCCGCACTCAGATCTGACCTGTTCTTATCCAGGTATCTTCTCAACCTCTTCATCATCTCTTTTAAGGCCTCCTCGCTTCTTGCCAGCAACACTATGTCATATCTGCATACGCTAGCGACCAAATTCCAACCCCTTCTATCTATCAGAATTTAAAAATTTTTTATTATTATATACGTTTGTACTGTTTGTACATTCAACCTTTTCGTTTGTACCCTCTTGGTTACCAAATAAGCCGCAAAATTGATTTTGGGAGCATTTTTACATAGAAAATCTTCGGAACTGTTTCGTTGAAAGTTACATGGATACATTTAGAATAGTTCAGTTAGAAATGTTAGGGGTTGTTTTTTTATATTATGATGTGGTTTGGCAGATATCCTGGAATTTTATGAAGGCGCATATTGTCACTAGTATTTATTTTCAAATGTAATAGTTGTTTTACATGGCGACACTTTGGATGTGCTTCGTTAAAGGTGCTGGCGTTGTTTTGTGGTAGTTTCGAAAGCGGAAAGGAGGAGTTCCTAAAAATAGCTTTTTACTTGACAAGTGAGGAAAGGAGGCAATTCCCGATGAGTGCGAAGTTGTCGTGACGAGCCGAAGGCGAGTGATGCCATCACACGAATCGGGGATTGCCTGCTTCTCGCATGTCAAGTACAATACTTTTCACAGTGAGTCTAAGGAAATAGTTCGAGTTTCGGAGTGAGATTCTCACTTTACAACCTCTAGAGGTGTAATGTGAGAAGCCCAGAAAACGGGAACTTTCCAGAGTCTATGGAGGCACGGAAAATCGAACTTTCCGCAGACGTGCTATGAATTTTTTTTTATAAATCATCTGTTTAGTATTATATATTCATATACAATATATAAAAGTACATTGGTTCCTTTATGTATATTATTTAAGTTAGACAATACAGTTGTGGTAATAATAATCAGTCGTTGATACATGATCAGTCATATAAGCGTACAGTTTACCTGATAAAATAATATATTGACATTTAATTATTTCTGAAACATGTATTTTTGTCAATATATTCTGTACTACATGTAGTAGCACTCAGAATATTTGAATACGAGAATAAAAAATAAGTGATGGTTTTATACTCTTGTTTAAATTTTTACCATCGACCATTAAAACTTTTTCATTGATGTCATTGCGCTCTTCGCATTGGTGTAAAATTCATGTATTAATTCTGTAAATTATATTGCATGAAAAGGCGGAAGTATATTAATTAATGAATCGCAATACGAAAAAGAATCTCTCATTATACTCACAACCGCTTATAAATTATCGTAAACTTGTAGCACCAATAAATACAATAAAATGAAAAACGGAACAAAATTTTGATTTGTCTCTATCTGGGCAACCAAAAGGGTACAAACGAAAATATGAAATATACAAACAGTACAAACGTATGTAAAAAGAAAATTTGAGAAATTTTAATTTCAAGGGGATGCGTGAAGTTAGCCCCCCGAAATCAATTTTTTCCCTTATTTAGTAACCAAGAGGATACAAACGGAAAGTTCGAATGTGCAAACAGCACAAACGACGTACAAGCGTATGCAAAAAGAAAATTTGAAAAATTCAAATTTCAGGGGTCAGTCCCGAAATTTTGATTTGTCTCTACCTGGGCAACCAAGAGGGTACAAACGAAAATATGAAATGTACGAACAGTAAAAAAGACTTACAAACGTATGCAAAAA